>JAPKLW010001731.1:63678-83222 GCA_026898455.1 Plectranthus barbatus
TGCTATAGTATCCCGGTAATCTAGCGGGCGAAGGGAAGAAGGACCTGAATTTGACAAATTTTATTCTTGTGTAGCTAGGAGTTTAATTTTGATTGAACTTTTAGCCGCATCAGTTACTCAAAAGAAAGAACGAGGTGAAAACTATCCTTCCGGAGCTGATAATTAGAGTTCAAAATGATAAGGAGCTCATGGTCAAAAGGATAACATTCGACAATGGTACAGAATTTTGCAATGGAGCATTGATTGATTTCTGCGCCAACGCTGGGATAAGACATGAAAGGTCCACTGCAAGAACACCCCAGCAAAACGGCCTAGTAGAAAAAAGAAACAAAACCTTAAAAGAAGTCGTGCGTACAATGCTAGCCGATACGGATCTAAGTCAAAGATACTTGGGAGAAGCTGTAATGAATGCTTGCTACACACAGAACCGAAGCAGGTTGAATCTTCGCTTCAACAAGACTCCCGAAGAAGTATATCTTGATCGTAAGCCTTCCTTAGCTCATCTTCGATAGTCAAGAGGGCCTATGAAGGAATCATCATCTCTACTGGAAACCTTGATTGATCAATCGATAGTCAAGAGGGCATATGATGCAATCGGTAATGCTGAGGCCACCATACAATCTCTTGAAGAGCTTACAGATCAATAGGGAACTCAATGAGACAAAGACGTTCAACAATCTGAAGGTTCCCCGAATAGCGAGAGAACTACTGAAGACTTTTCTACTGAAAACCACCAGGAGTAGACTGTTGAAGACTGGGGTACTACACTAGTGATCCAGAATCCAGCGGATGACATGCCAGAAGACAGTCACTCAGTAGAAGACATCTTAACAAGGGTAGTTGACAGCTTGGAAACCCTACAGCTTGTTGAGGTTCCAGTCTCAAAAGAAGCCATCAGACCAACCAGCAGTCAAATCATCCCAGTAGAAGAACTAAATATACCCAAATGGCTGCTCAGAGATCATCCTACTATAGCGATTCTAGGAGATATTGTTGATCCAATCCGAACCAGACAAAGTGCACTGCTTGCCTGCTTCATATCACAGTAATAGCCTACCAAAGTAACAGACGCGCTCAAATCAGCTGACTGGATCAACGCAATGCAGGAAGAACTATCAGAGTTCACAAAGAATCATGTATGGGATCTCGCCGATCGTCCAACACATCAATCAGTAATAGGAACTAAGTGGTATTCAAGAATAAGCGAGACGAAAATGGACTCGTCGTTCACAACAAAGCCAGATTCGTTGGTATAGGATATGCGCAATGCGAAGGATTAGACTTCAACAAAACATTTGCTCCAGTAGCTCGCTTGGAAGCAATAAGATTATTCCTAGCATATGCTGCTCATTATGGCTTCATAGTATTTCAGATGGACGTCAAGTGCGCATTATTTAATGGCGAATTAAAGGAGGAAGTCTAGGTACAAATAAGGCATGGGAGAACGGTTCGATTGTGGCTACCGATGGGTAACGCATTCTATCGTTTCTCTTGCCAATTGTTCATTGCATATAGATTGTTAGGATGTTGTGTGCTTGTGTGTGTGTTGAACCCAAACAAGAACTTGAGATTGGACCATGATTGACTTAGTAGAGCTTGAATTTTGTCTCAACCAATGATAGGGCGGAATCTTGATATCAATGCATGTTTTAGTCTTACTTTTGAATTGCCGAGTTTTGTGTGTGGTTAATGTGTTGGACTTAACAAAAAGCTGAGAGTATATGAGTCATGATATTGTCATATCTTGTTCGTTTGAGAGAGGCGAGATTGATAGTGAAAAATCTAGAGCTTGCATCTCTTCTCTATCTATTTGGCATGAGTTTGGTGACTAGAAGATGATATTAGGCCATCAATTCTTAGTTCTACCTTGCACATCGGGAGTATAAGGTGGAATAACTTGATCAATTTTTGTCATTCATATCTTTGACCCCCGTGATTGAGCTTATTTGGGGATATTTCCTTGATCTTATTAGGACCAAATTTGGGGGGAAATTGTATGAGGGTGAATACGGTGTTGTGAGTTGGGTTGGGAATTGAGTGGAGTTGTGATGGTTGAAGAATATTGAGACATGAATATTATGAAATAAAGGATTGATTTGAATCCTAGAAATGAGAAAAATGAGGCACCAACAAAAATTTGGTGCATTTGTATGAAACAAAGGACGAGAGACACCAAGAATTACATGAATGATGGTGCTAGAAAATATTTTAAAAAAAGAAGAGAAAGAAAAGAGATGAAAAGGAAGAAGAAAAAGAAAAAAAAAGAAGAAGAAAAGTGTTGTGAAAGCAAATAAGCCTCAGGCATTGAAGTGGTTTGAAGGAAACAAGTTTGGGAGGTTTTGGGAGATCAAGAAGTTTAGTCACTTTCGCCCAAAACCACCTACCATTTAGTAAGCCACGTTATAACCAAAAATAGAGACCTCGAGCTAGAGTAGTTGCTTGTAATAAACCCAAATTTCTACCTCGAGCTAGATATTTTTAAGAACTTAAGTGCAAGATAAACTTTAAACTTCCGCTCTATTCGTGAGTGTTGCTTGTTTGTTATTCACCACGACGACTCTGATCTGGGACGGACAAGTGGTATCAGAGCGGTAGGTCGAACCACCAGGATTTTGAAATGATGTGTCCGACATTGATTTTGAAATGATGTGTAGTAGCTCTCAGCAGTTCATATGTTTGCTAAGGATTTTGAAATGATTTGTCTGACACGCTGTATTTAATGCGTGCAACTAGCTGCGTCAAACGAGGAGGCGACAGGTTAAAAGCTCTTGATTTCATAGGGGAGTGGGCTATCATACGAAAGGTCTCGCCGATTCTAAGCTATCAATTGGATTTGAAAAGGCGCTACCCCAGCCGTTGGATCATTACTCAGAAGGTATAAACATCTCACTCTGTTCAACATTCAAGCCTTTCTGAAATCTTTGATAGTCGAATCCCTAGCCTTTTCTATCAAATCTCCCAAGTTTTTGCTGCAAATATTCTCAATCTTTTGTTATGGCTACTAATCCTGAATCCCCCGCACACTCTCAACAATCCGACTCCCATACACATAGTGATTCATCCGGTTCCTCTACGGAATCTGAATCTGGATTTCCTATTCAATCCCTTAATATTGATGTTTCCCTGCATGTGCGGTGGGCACCGGAGTATACAGGGATAGTGAAGAAAGAAGATGTTGAAGATGACATTCCCTACGGCCAACTGGTGGCGATGGCCAAAAAGAAGGAACAATCTGGCTTATCAAGAAACCCGAAGAGGGCGGCGCAAATCATGAAGGACCGCATTCTGTACACTCCTCTCGCAGCACTCAAATTCCCAGAATGGATCATGGAAGCCCTGACGAAGGCAGGGGTCGTTAGTTACTTGTCAGCAGAGACATTGTGGTTCCATCCACACATGGTTTCTGAGTTTTATGCGCGTGCTGTCGTGGATGAGGCAACCCATAAGTCCTTCAAGACTTCAGTTTTTGGAACAATTTTGGAGGTGAATGCGGAGATTCTGGCTTCCAAGTTTGATGTACCCAACAAAGGTGAGCGCATTGTTGCATACAAATTGAATGACTTAGAAGAAATTGAGAAGAGATGGAAAACATGGAAGAAACCAGAGTTGGTGAAGGAGCAGAAGGGAAAGCCGATCACTTTTAAGGTTGCCACTCCGATCAACCATTTCCAAGATGAGTACAAGCTCCTTGCTGAGCTAGTGATTAAGATGTTCCCGTGTGATGCTGGTTCATACTCAGAATTGTCTGCCAAGAAGTATGCGGTGATGATGGCCTTGGTAGATAGAGTGGAAGGTAACTGGGCAGAGTTCTTCTATGGGCGGTGGTTGGACCACGCCAGGAAGAATCTGAGGATCAAGGAGGATGGTTTATTCACATCCAATGTGAATTTTGGTTTGAATATTAGTAAGTTCATTAAAATGTTTTTCCATAAGAAGAGGGTTGATAGAGGCAAGAAGCTCCTTCCGACCGATTTCATTCCGATGACAAATAAGGCACCAACTCCGGTCGATCCCACCTGACCGATTATTCTGAAGGGTAAGACAAATGTTGATCCGAAGGTTCCTACATCTCCTGAAGAGCCCCTTGCGAGTGAGTTAGCATTCCAGACGCTGGAGCAGGCGATTGCTATGACTCCAGAGGAGATAGCAGCAGCTCAGAAGGCTGCTGAGACAGAGCAGTGCTTTCAGCACCTGGAGGAGATTGAGAATCTTAGTGATCTGCCCGTTGAGCAGAATGAAGAAATCATGGCGAAAAAGCAAGCTGAACAGCAAGCACCAGTTTTGAGTCAGATTGCAGTGGCAATTCCCAAAAGAAAGAGATCAGATGTTGCATCTCCAGAGAAGAAGAGGACGCGCTGACGGCTCGTCAGGTCTTCTGAGAAAGAGAAAGCTGAGAAGGATGCAGCAGAGAAGGAGGCTGCTAAGAAGAAAGCTTAGGAAACCCCTCTCTCTGTAAAACCTCTTGAAGAAATATTGAAAGGCATAAGGAAGAGGAAAGCTCAGAAAAAGAAGCAGGAGATAAAGAAACACAAGAAGGAGATGGAGAGACTAACCTTTGAAGCACGGGATAGGAACTTCGTGCAGGACAAGGCGGCTGCTGAAGAACGTGCTGCTAAAGAAGGCGGCTGCTGATCAGCAAGCAGCCAAGAAAGTTGTTGCATTGATAGTAAGGGCAGCTGAAGATGCACGACGGCTAGCAGTTGATGCTGCTAAGAAAGGGAAATAGAAGGAGGTTCCTGCTGTTCCCATTCCAACCCCAGCAATAGTAGAGGAGATTGTCATTGAGCAGGAGGCCATGAGAGATCAAGACTTTGAGAGGCTGCTGGAGACCGAAGCTTTTAATGCTCCAGATCGCCCTCAAGGAGGAGTCTTATTAAAGGAGCCTGCTATTGAGCGAGAAGATGACAGCAGTGATGAGGAAGTGGTGTTCAATGAAGCCTCAGGCTCTGGACTGAATGCTGAGCCCCCTGCTAGCACATCTGCTATAGTTGAAGAGACAACTGCTGAGAAGCTTAGCATGGAGGTTCCTGCTGCTGATAGGCCTAGCATGGAGACGCCTGCTGAGGCGAGACCCTGCACAGAGGATAATGCTAAAGAGAGACCGAGCAGTGGAGGAGCAGAGGGAACTATTGCTGAGGAAGGTCCCTCCTTTGGAGAAATTGAACAAAATGAAGGCTTCCTCACTTCATGCTTTTCTAATTCTGACTCCAATGGCGAGTCCGACGAAGTTTTTGATGCAAGATATCTCCGGAAGATCCAGACAAGAGATAATGAGCTGCTTCGAGTACCCTTCAAAAGACTTCCTGGAATCTCCCAATGGTGTGCACCGGTATCTTTTGAAGAGCAGGTAAACTCTGATTTCTTCCCAATGTCTATGATATAGAAGAGTTTATCACTGCGGAGATAGAAAAAGATATCGCGGAGGTATTCTCTGGGGAGGTAGATGACGGTACCCCAGAAGGAGAAGTTCTCGAATGCGAGCTAAGGTGCTGAAAGATGTGTGATTACATAATGCGCGAGCTCTGCTTCGAAGAACGGATGCTGCTGATAGCCAGGAAAGGACTTAACTATTGGCGACAGGAGGAGCATTGGGCAAATAATTGGATGGATAAAGCTCCCCTCACCAAGCAATACACAGATAAATAAGTCCTTGCTAGACTTCAGGCCATCAAAGCTCACCGGTGGATCTCACCCGCTCATACTTTGCCAAAATCAACATTTGCTCCTGATGGGCATTCTGATGCTCATATTCAGCTATCCAAACGTCATGCCAAAGTTGTTGCTGAGTATAGAAGGCGCCAAGCAGAGTACGCAGCACAAAAGCAGGAGAGGCTGCTAGCCCGAATGGCTGCTGCCAGTGAGCAGGAGGAACGAGAAGCCAAGAACCTTGAGATAACTATACAGCGCAACAGAGAAGCTGAAATGCATGCATATCTCTTGGACCTTGAACTCTTGGAATTCTGGAAGACAGAGGAAGCTGAATGGATTGCTGAGGAGGTTGAATATTTGAAGGCTACTGCCGATGAAGCAGAGGCTGCTGCCCTTGCTGAGGGACAAGCAAAGGCGACAAGGAAAGCCCATGAACTTGCTGAGGCTCTAGAGAAGGCTTGGAATTCTGAGGAGGCGGAGTGCATAGATGCTGAGAATCTATACCTTGATGAGCAGAGCGAGTTGTTTGATGAAGCTATGGATATTGAGCCTATCTCTGAAGTCCATCCATCTACTAGCAGTGGAGCACTTGTCATCACATCATCTGCTATGGATGTTCTTCCAGTAAGTTCCGATGCTTTTCAAACTTTTCTTAATTCTGCTGTGCAACATGCTATCCAGCATGCTCTCTCCACCTCTATTCCCCATGTTGTAAATGAGAGTGTGTCTCTCCAAATTGTTGACTTAAGGAGGGCTGTAGAGGAGATTAGGAGTGAAGTATCAGATGTGAGAGCTGACGTTGCAGAGGTGAAGCATGATGTTGCTGAAGTGAAGAATAACATGGAAGTGCTGAAAGATGATGTTGTTGAATCCCAGTAACAGATGGCGCAAATTGTTACTTCTTTTTCCTCCACCTTTATGGTTGTGCTCAAACAGGGGGAAGAAAGAAGACTTGCTGAATTTGAGCAGAGGAAAAAGGAAGAAAAAGCACTTGCTGCGGCTGCTGAAGAGCGCAGACTTGTACTTCAGAATCTGAAGAAGCAAGAGATGGATCTGAAGATCAAGATGCTAGAGATGGAAAACGAGAAGGTGGTTAAGCAGCTTGAAAGAGTAGTCAAGGAGAGGGAAGCTAGCGAAGCATATCTCGAGAAGTTCATGCAGATGACAATGAGCAAATTCGACTAATTGGACAAAGGGAAGAAGCCAGCTCCTGATTATTAAATTTCTTAGCAAACCTTATGTACATTTCTCTTTTATCTTTTCCAATTTCATTGTACTTGTAATGATCAATCATAAATGAAATTGGATAAAATTTAGACAATTTCTCATTGTCCACTTCTGATTTTTTGTGCGTGTCTTAGTTGATATACACTTTTCGTGTATTAAACAAAAATGCATGTGGATGCTGAAATTGTCTTTGGATTGATTGTAAATGCTTGCTGAGTTAATTGGGTACTAGAATTTCTAGCATATTCCTTGCAGCATTTACAATGTGGATGATGAATTTGTCTTTGGATTGATTGTAAATGCTTGCTGAGTTAATTAGGTACAAGAATTTCTAGCATATTCCTTGCAGCATTTACAATGTGGATGTTGAATTTGTCTTTGGATTTATTGTAAATGCTTGCTGAGTTAATTGGGTGCTAGAATTTCTAACATATTCCTTGCAGCATTTACTTATGTTTTTAATCGAGAAATATTTCCCAGCACTTGTTGAGGGGGAATTTCATTAAAAACCAATCCTACTGGAACTAAGTTGGATAAACTCTGAGTTAGATTGCTAGAATATAGCTCTGATACTTAGAATTTTTTTGTAAACTCAGACATTTTTCCTCTTAGATTCAGCAAGTGATAGTAAGCTTTGATCGCACTAAAAAGGGGGAAATTGTTGGTAATTATTTCTAAATTCCTCCCTTAGATCAAAATTGTAAAAGTTTTTGTTGAATCAAAGCCTTAGTAGATTGGTCGATCATTGCTGAAATCTAGCATAGTCTAGTAACTCTTATGTAATGCCCTGTTTAGGAAAAATGTTGAGTTGTAATAGATTAGGAAGTGCTTGAGAAGGTTGCTGAAGGATTCAGCAAATGGAACGAAGAAAATCAATCAAGCAACTTCAGAATGCTAGAAGAGTTCTCAGCACATGGTAGCTGCTAGAGAAACCAGCAGACAAGAATGACTGCTAGAGATGTTAGCGGTCATATGCTAAGAAGAATGATTGCTAAGGCGTTAGCAATCATATGCTAAGGAAGAGACTGCTAGTCAGAAGCAAAAGGTAGCAGAATGCTAAGGAAGATAGCATTCACTAGCATACAAGCAGATTGCTAAGGAATAACAATCAGCAGTCAAGACCTAAATGTCGAAACGTGTATTTGTTGAAGGAGTCAGCAGATTGAAAAGTGGATTGCTAGAAGAGCGTAGCAATCAAGAGACTTAGCAGATCATTCCAAGCATTCTCCGAGAATGCTTAACAGAGAAGATATCTAGCAACAATCTCTAAATACTACCGTTCTGACAAAAGTACAGTGAAAAGACAAAAGCTTTCCCGAAGTAGGTCAGAAAGTACTGTACAACGCCGGAAAGGACTGAAAAAGTCAAAGTCCTTTGGGAAGAAGAAGTTCTTGTGTCTAACAGGTCATGAGATTCAAAGTTTGAATCTCCAGATGTAAAAGACGAAGTCCAAACAAAGAGACGACGACTACTTCTTCCATTACTCACGAACTAAGGAACCTCAACCACATCTGAAAAGGCACTTACAGTGAGATTCCTTTAACAAAGCAAAAGTGAGAAAGTAGTTAGTTGAGAGCACGAGACTTAAAACATTCGAAGCTCTCAACAACCGTAGTGTCCCCCACTTGAAGATCTGACACTACATTCAATAGATTCCTTGACTTTGCTCAAGAATCTTCAATCATTGGGATACCTTCCAATCATAGGAAGCAACCAGCAGTCATATCTCTGAAAAGATATTGACTCTGACGGGCTTTTGCCTAAACCAGATAAGTTTAGAGTGAACTCGAAAATCTCCATTACATCAAAGGACAAGTTTTACGAAGGTGCGCCCTTGATTTGGCCGGAGATGCGGACTAGAAGATTGAAGCATCGGAGGATAGCTTTGTAGTGGCTAGGTCGAAGGTTCACTACCTGCTACAAGTGTTCAGCGAATCCTTATACTTCAATATCTTTTTAGTGAATTCTTAGCGATACGGCTAAGGAGTGGACGTTGATCTATTGGATCGAACCACTATATATATTATGTGTTCCTTATTGTTTGTGTGGTGATTTGAAACCTAGCAATGATATTTGCTAGAGTATTTGCTTGTAATAAACCCTAATTTCTACCTGGAGCTAAGACATTTTTAAGAACACAAGTGCAAGATAAACTTTAAACTTCCGCTGCATTCCTGAGTGTTACTTGTTTGTTATTCACCACGACGACTCTGATCTTGGACCGACACAGTAGATTGCATCAGAACAGAGGATCACCTAGCAGACATATTCACCAAGCCTCTAGCAGAAAGCAGATTCAAAGAGCTTTATTTTAAGCTCGGCTTATTGGAATTAGATGAGGTTATGGAAAGAATGAGTCCCAGCTCTCATTCCATTCTTGGATTATATTTCTTGATGGAATTCTATTTGGTTGAACTTCTCAAGACAATGTGGAATAAGAGTGTGTCCCTGCTCACGCTCTTCGGAAGAAAAAGCTCAATGTATAAGGAGATTGCTGAGTCCCAGCTCTAAGCAATTCTATAGTCACTTATCAAAGTATATTGGTTCCAGCAGATTACACGATTGCAGAGTCCCAGATCTCAGTAGAAGGAAGAAGACTGCTGAATCAATACATATTTGAATCAATATTGGGAAATTGATCAAATAAGGGAACAAATATCGGGAAACTCAACCATCGAATCAATTGAGATCATCAACAATGACGAAGAGATGATACATATTCGCTATCATTACCGAAGATCTCGTTCAAAGGTTCGAGAAGATTCAGTTCTGAAAATAGTTGCCACGTGGAAAGTAATTGCGAAACCGTCGGTTCCCTAGGCAGACGAAGTGATTAGAAGATTAAGATTTCTAGGGAGACTGCATCTATTTAAGGAGAGGAGTCACGCTTAAGATAGTCATACACAAGATCCTTGAAACCTAAGATCTCTAACCTGCCTTCTATTCCCATTTTTTTAAAAACCCTGCTCAAAGAAATCAGAAATGTCGTCCTACACCACTTCACCAAAATACCTCCAAAATAGGTTTGAGGAATGTGACTTGGAAGTCCCCAAGTTTAGAGCAAGAGTCGTAATCTTCACATAGATCACATCTAAGAAGATTCTCTCAATTCTCGATTCACCATAGATGATGAGTTTTCTCATATTAGGCGGTCCATTCTGTCAAGCCATGATAGTTTTCTCGTTTGAGAGATACAAACTTGTCAGGTGGGTCTGCGGATGGATAATCCTTAGTCACATGAATTGGGTAGCTCTTCTGCACTGTACTGAAGTGGTACACGCAGATGAGTATACTCAACGTCTTTTTCTTATCTTCTTCAAGGATTTCAAGCCAAAACTAAAAAAAGGAAGAGGCGATAGAAAAAAGGCTTGCGGGTGGAGGAGATGCAACTCTGCAGCATCTGCTTGGCACCCGAAGCTACGACAACATGCCTGTGTGATGCAAATGATATCTCTCATGGGTACATTCGCATGGCACTGGACGTCGATAGGGCAAAACTGCAGACTAATGAACCAGTCTGAGTAGTTGTTCAGATATGCTAGACTTGGACTTCTTGAATTCCTGGAAAGTCTGCAGATGAAGAAGGTTGTTGGAGAAGAGATGTCACCTAGGCAACAGGAAAATGATGATCATGGTGGCTTGCAGCAATGAGCTCGGGAAAAGACCAAGAAGGAGGAGATCTAGCAAAGGCGTTATTGAAGCAGTCTTAAGATAAATTGATCATTGTAAACTTGTAGTATTATACTTTGCGAGGTGTAACTCTTGTAAATTAATTATATCAATAAAATGCTCGTGTTGATGACAATACTAGATCATTACACTCCTTGTGTATACATAAACCTATCAAACAATATATGATTTTCCATGAAAAGATTGAAAAACGTAAAGGAAAATCAAATGAAAGGAATTTCTTAAAGGTCTTCCCAACCCCCGTCAGAAGCAGAGTACTTGAATGCTGAAAAAGAGAATTAATTCATGCAAATTACTCTCGCTGACTGCTGAGTCCAAGCTCTCAGCAGATTCTCGACGAATACTGAGGTTGAGCTCCCAGTAGAGAGACTCTTGAAAATAAAAGTTCATTGAATCTAAAGAGTCTAGAAGAATTGTTTAATCCAAGCTTTCAGCAGATATCCAGCGTTTACTGAGTCCAAGCTCTCAGTTGATTGGTAATGATTGCTATTTTAGAATAGCAGACAAACCAGAAATATTTTACTGAGTCCAAGCTCTCAGTAAAGAGACTTTGTACTCATACATGGATCAAAAGTTAGCAGAGTCGGTTATGTCTACTGAGTCCAAGCTCTCAGTGGAACCCCAAAAAGTGCTGAGCATGAACTCTCAGCAAAGTTAGGTAGACTACTTAAAGATAATTTCAGGAGAATGTTGAGTCCAAGTCTTAACAAACTATAAGCGTCTAATGAAGAACAGACCTCAAAGAATGAATATTGAGTCCAAGCTCTTAGCAAATCAGGTCCAGGAATATGTAGTTCACCTCGAGTAAAGAAAGAATGTTGAGTCCAAGCTCTCAGAAAAATAGGTGATTTATGGAATTCCTTATTAAACGGGGTATAATCATATGCTGAGTCCCAGCTCTCAGCATAGGCCTTTCACATTGCTGGAAATTGAATGTTCAACCTATGCATCTTCGCATGTTGACCAGCAAGCAAAAATGAGATAATTAATTCAAATATATCTTAAAAGGCGCGATTATCTAATTATGAAGAAATTGCAGAGTTTGCTTTCGTTACAAAGTAACTCTAGCACAGGGTGGCGATGAATGCCAAGGAGACACGTCAGCCACGCTCAAGGTTCCGATGAAGTAGGATGTAAGGCGAACCGTCACCAACTGCTCAACCGTCGATTCATCCATATGAGAAGGAGAGATCCAACCTCTGACAGTAGAAGCCGGCTAAAGAGGGATCGTATAAAAGAAATTTGATTTGGGAATTCTAACCCTAATACTCCCTTCTGATTCAAAATCCTTCCGCTCTACATTTTTTTGAAGCGTTCAAAAGAAACATCAATGGCGGAACCTTCAAACCGCTCCAGTCTTCCTACCGAATCATCCGAAAGAACCAACATGTCCGAAAAACCAGAACAGTTCCACCGAACTATCAGAGGCATCTACAAGATGGTAGGGGTGTGCAGAAACCGAACCGAACCGAAAAAACCGATAAAAACCGACCGAACTGATGAAATTCGATCGGTTCGGTTCGGTTCAGTTTGGTTTTTGGTTGAAATTTGTAAAAACCGATAAGCTATCGGTCGGTTTTCGGTTTCAAAAATTTTACCCGATAAACCGACCGACCGACCGATAAGCATTTAATTAAATATATATATATATATATATATATATATATATATAATATTAAAATATATCTTAATTCCTAAATTCTCATTCTCAATCTCCTCACGTGAACTCTAATCCCTACCCAGCCGACTCAATCTCCTACGGGAGCCGACCCCCTTACCGAGCCGCTCGCCGTCGCCGCTCACTGCCCACCGTCCGGTTCCCGTTCTCCCCCCTCGCCGCCCTCTCACCGGTCGCCTGCTCCTCTGCTCAGCTGCTCCCCCGCTCCTCCTCTCGGCTTTCGCTGGTAGCGCTCGCTGCTCCCCCTCTCACTCACAATCACAGTTTGGTTCTACTCGGCTGCTCCCCCTCTCGCCGGTCACCGCTCAACGGCCCCTGCTCCGTGCTCACCTACTCGCCGCTTCTCTCTTGGCTATTTGATTTTTCTTTTTTAAATTGTGGCAAGCTTATCGGTTGAAACCGAACCGATAAGAACCGACCGATATTATCGGTTCGGTTATCGGTTCGGTTGTAAATGCTTATCGGTCGGTTATCGGTCGGTTCCTCTTATGGGTTCGGTTGAATCGGTTGGACAGTTTTCGGTCGGTTTTCAACCGAACCGATCGATTGCACACCCCTACAAGACGGAAGACATTGATGAGTCAATTCCATACTACCGACTAATCATCATAAGTCATGGAAAATTGTCTAGTGAACTCACCAACAATCAGAAATAAGCTGCTCAAGTTTAGAAGGACAAGATATTGTACGAGCCACTGTTCCGGAAGCACTGGTGTGAGATTCTCATAGGTAAACTCGACCGAGAGAACCAGTTGAGATATCTATGTGCAGAACCGAAGAAGTTTCATCCGCACATTGTCGCAGAATTCTTTGCGCGTGCAGTTGTTGGTAAAAATGAAAAATTCTTCACCACAAGTTTTTTTGGTATCAAAATCGTAGTAAGCCCAGAAGTTCTGGAGGAGAAGTATGGACTTCGCAATGATGGTGAAGATGTACCCAACAACAAGATCAATGATGAAGCCGAGATGAAGAAGAGATGGTTGAGATAGAAGTCGGAATCGTACACCGATTTATGGAAAGTAGCAGCACCACTGAAATCTATGGCAAAACCAATGAGAAGTTTAGCACAGGTTGTCATAAGGATGGTAGTGGGCAAAGTTGGCTCACTTTCAGAGTTAAGTGCTAAGAAGTTTGCTGTTATGATGAAAATTGATGATCAAGTTCGTGGAAATTGGGCGAAGTTCATCTACACCAAATGGCTAGCACATCTCTACAAGAACAAGAGTGTGAAGAAGGATCACACGTTCACTCAAGACGTAGGCTTTGGGATGAAGATAAGCAAATTTCTAGAAGGGATCGTACCAGTAGGAAAATGCTGCCGCGATGAGGACTTGATCTACTCCGACTACATATCGCCAACCAGAAAACAACAACCGCCAAAAAATTACAAGGAGCCATTGATACCAAAGGTAAAAAACAATGTCAACCCAAAAGAGGCATGCTTTGATGAAGAAGAACCATACCAATGCAAAATCGTCAAGCCTACTGCTGCTCCACTTACCGCCGAAGAAGTTGAAGAAGAACGGCGCAAAGCAGAACGGGATACCCTGTTTACTGAGCTTGAAAGGTTGGTCAACAATCTATTAAAAGAAAATGGTCAACCCTCTGATCAAACCATTGTGAAGAGGAGGCGTACGTAAAAGAGCCCTCAACAGAAGAAGGGGAAATCAGCTAGTGATGATGAGAAAGCCAAGAAAAGGAGCAAGCAAAGAAGATCTTCAGGAGACCCTCTCCAAATCAATGTACCTGAGGTAGATGCTTCTATACCACCTTCAGATGTCTACAAGGACACAGCGACAGAATCCACAGATGCCACTTCCAAGCGAAGGCTTAAATTTTTCAAAGAGGGACAATCTCGGAAGAAAAGGCAACAAAGAAAAACACTACAGAGGGCACAAGAACAAAGAGACTATGCCAAGTTCCGACTTCAGATGACCTTTAAAGAAAGAGACTCGAGATATGAAGAAGTCATGGCAAGTTATCCAGAGCGCAATGTCAGAATTCAAGCTGGAGAACAAACCAGTCGCATCACTCGGAAAGATGTTGAGAAGACACAAGCCGAGAAAGGAAAAAGTAAGGTCACATTTGCTAAAGATGTTGAAACAACTGCTGATCTTGAGTGAAGACAAACAAAAGAAGCCCTAAAGGAATCAAGAAGATTGCAGACTCCAGGACCAGGAGAAAGGAGTTGTGATGCAATACAATTTCAGCCCGCCACCAATCTAGGGGAAGCGTAAGTGCTGAAGTTCTGAAAGAAGTTTGATGCAGGCTGCTGTGCAAGAAGGTAGCAGTCCTGTTGTTGAAAAGGAAAGTGAAGTAGAACAATTGGTTGCACAAGGAGGAAGCCAAAGTGTTACAATCTTGGTAGAAGCCGATCTAGAAACAACGTCAGACCAGATCCCGGCTACTGACTCAAGAAATCAGGAAGCAGAGAGGACGAATGCTAATTCAGAGGTAGTCGTACCAGAACACGTCCAGCAAACCACCACAGTCACTGAAGGAGCAGATGCTGAGGGACCCACTGCTGAAGCACATGCCTCACTTAATGCTGAATCCCGAGCACGACTACAAGAAGAGCTCACAACAAGTGTGAGATCTGGGAATGAGCAATATCTACGTCAAATGAGTATTGAACCTTCTACCGTTCCAGGATGGAATACAGAGGCAGATACCACGAGTGTGCTCGAAAGAACTATGGAATCCATCTGGCAACGATGTATTCCGATTCCCTGCTCTTCAGAAGTTTCAGGTTTATCCTTCAGTGATCTTCCTAGCTCTCATGAAGAAGAAGATGCAAGAACTGTCATAGATGGAGAATCCATATTCCAAGAAGAAACTCTACGAGTGCCCATGGAAGGACCACTCGCCAGGAACTACAAAGCAAAGCGGATTGCGAAGTGGTGTCCTCCTGTCATAGCAAGAGTTGAAGAGAATGAGGATCTCATCTCCTGGGCACGAGACATAAGCATGTTCATCCAAACTCAGGCTGCTGCAGAAGTCAAGGACTCATATCCTGCTGAACTTCAAGTGGAGTCGTCCGATCAAGATTGGTTGAGAACAGAGTTCATGAGATGGCGATTCTTTGATTATGCCACTCATGAATTGCATTATGAGGATTGCTCAATAATGATGGCAAGGATGGTTCTTAATTACTAAGGAGTGAAGAAGAATGAACTGATGATTAGATGGTCCAAACATCCAAACGATAGTATACGGAGAAGCAGGTTGCTGCAAGGCTACAGAAGATCCAGGCTCACAGAGCAGCCACCGGGGATCGATCACTGCCACTATCAGAATATGCCTTAGAAGATTCTCCACCATTCACCCAACAATTCAAATCTCCTGCCACCAGACGTCAAATGGCCGCAGCTGAGGAATTGAAGAAGAAGCTAGAAGAAGAGCAAGCCACATGAAAAAGAGAAGAAAATAGGAGGAAGATATTGGAATTCAAGGAGAAAATACTTAACCAACTCGCCAGCAAGCCTTTCAGGATGCAAAAATTAAGGTCAACCGCAAATATTTCTGCTGAAGAAGAAGAAGGAAGGGAAATTACACACTCTGTAATGGCTCCTATTGATCAACCATCCACTTCGACTCCAGGATTGGCCACCGCCGCTCTCATGACTACCACCGAGAATCAAATTGTACTTTCTGAGGAACCTTCGTACATGGCAATTGAGCCTTTGAATACCAGTACTTATCAGAGGGATCTCCAACAATATATTAATACCATGGTAGGATGGATTATCGGAGAGAAAATGGGACCAATCATGCGCAAGTAAATCTCTATCCAGGTGTCTGAAGTTAAAGACGAAATTCTTGTTATTTAACTAAACAACTTCGAGACCTTCTCCGCCGGAATTTTTGTTCTAATCAAAGAGGGCGAAGAGAAGAGATTAGTTGAAGAAGCAGAAAGGAGAGCAGCAAGAAGATAGACTTCATCGTCTGGAAGCAAGAAGACAACAAGAAGAAGATCTATGGAGACAACGCGAAGAAGAAGAGAGAGAAGAAGAGAGAAAAATTGAGGAGAAAGAAAGGATCAGAAGACAGAAAAGAGAAGCTCTCGTGGATAACTTCATGAAGATGACAACGGAAGCTCTCAGCAAAATGAAGAAGCCCACTGCCAATTCTTCAGGTGCCAAAAATGCTGCTGATTCAGACTCCTCAACGACAAAGAAGTAATAATTCTCTAATCTCTAAATCTCCTAGCTGGCTGAACAATTATTATTTTTTATTTCAATTTGGGTTATATGCATGTACAACAAAACTTGAGATTATGAATGAAAACTAACTCAGGTTGAAGACAACATCTCATTGTCTAATGATTTAAATTGAATAAGCAGAAATTACACACTTAGTGTAATCAGCAAACTGCGTGGAATTTGGTGGGTGTGAAATGTTCTTGTAATTGCTTGATGATATTATGCGTAAATGTGATTTGTGCTTACTTGGTAAAAGACTTTGAAGCTATTTACCTGATTGATTCTTTTTATCGAGCAATACCCTTGATACGTTAAAGGGGAATGTTTAGGATTGATAGGAAATTTTTGTAATCTCAGTAATCAGCTTTCCCATGATCAGTTAGAACTAAAGCTTAAGATAGAGGCTTTGATAGCATCAAAAAGGGGGAATTTGTTAGGAATATTGTTAGACCCCTCTCCTTTAAACCAATACATAATCATAGTTTGATATGTTTTGGTGCATCAAAGCTCTAGCAACTCAGTATCAAGTCAATTGTAAAAAGTCCTGCATAGGAATTTATACTTGAGTTGTAATAGAATAAGAAAAGGAAAAGAATCTGGTTCGCTGAAGGAGTCAGCAAACTTGGCAAATTGCTGAAGATTGTTGATAAACACTAATTTTGTGCATTTTTCTGATGTGAATCTGCTAACTATTTGCCTTGGATTAGGTCACTCAGTGATATTTCTATGCTTTATTCATACTCTTTTAGAAAATATTACGTTAGGTTTGGTTTTGGGTTGTTTATGCAGGTTTCACACAAAATTGAGCCATTTACAGGATATGACTGGGTACCATGGAGCCAATCAATGTTCGTTTGTATCAAGAAGAGGAAGAAGTGAGAAAAGACCGAACCGAAATACGTTTTAGGCCAAAATTCAGTGGAAACACATACTGAAAGCAGTTTATGTTCAAAGAAGTAGTCACTAATTTCTCCAAACATGAAATTCGAGCTAATGGAGCACGACAGTAGATATATCTTCGAGTTAGCTTTCCAATGCAACTGGAATAGGGTCAATCGGAGTTCGGGAGCAAAAGTTATAGACAAAATTGTGAGACTGCGCACGTTTGTGACAAGAGCGGCGACCAGATTACAAAAACGGCGATCGCCGTTTTCGTAATTTTCACCGTTTTTCCTTCGGCACACGAACGACGACCCGTGCACAAGAATCCCGTTCGCCGATCGTGTTTTATGTGTCACCGATCGGGTTATTTTGACGAATTTTTGGCCTAAATCCCATATGTTTTCAGATTTAAAGAGGCTAAGTATAAATAGAGCCTCCCAAGTCAGAAATTCGACCTTTTATCATATT
Source organism: Plectranthus barbatus (assembly GCA_026898455.1). Lineage (NCBI taxonomy): Eukaryota > Viridiplantae > Streptophyta > Magnoliopsida > Lamiales > Lamiaceae > Plectranthus > Plectranthus barbatus. Next base: position 81,475 of record JAPKLW010001731.1, read on the forward strand.
TTTGAAATAGAAACCTTGGGAAAAGCTGGAACGAGCAGACTTGAAGAGCAAGAATCAAAGACTTGAAATCGAAGACTACGGGTTTTGATTTTCCATGTTTTCTTTATCTTTGACTCTTTACTTCTCTGTTTTTATGGAACTTGGCATGATTGGCTAAGTCCTTTGTGGATTCTAGGGTTTTGAAACTTGTTGAATAATTATTCCGTCGTTTATATGATTTGATTTTCCCTTTTCATTGATGTTTTAATTATATTTGAGCTTTTCTTTAATTACGAGATATTGCCATTGATTGTAATTTGAATTGGTAATTTTTGAACTGATAGTTCTAGGTTATCGATTCAGACGCAAAATAATTAGATTTGATAGGTCAATTATCCGAGAGGAATTTGAACTATTGAAGGATTTTTAAATCTAAGGTTTTTATCAAGAGTAAAAGTCCTCTTGCGCATCCGAGAGGAGTCATTAGGCCTTTTATTTTCATGTTATGGTTTAGAGTCCGAGAGTATTGCCTGATAATATTTATTAGATTAAATCACGTTTTTGGAAATTAAACTGGAATCAGATTATATAAATGATTGTTTGATTGTTCTTCAAAGTGGATTACCCTGGCATCCTAGTTTCTCTTATTTGCTAAACTTAATTATTTTTAATTGCCTTTTTAATTAATTCATTTTCAATATTTCCTAGGATAGATAAACAACTTCTCCTACCGATTTGTCTAGATAGTAGTAATGTATCTACATTTTAGTGTTTGATTGTACTTCGAGCCTGCAATCCTTGAGTTTGATAATTTATTACTTGCCTCTACATAGGTCTGTACACTTGTAGAATAGCGTGTTGCAAAATACGCTATCAAGTTTTTGGCGCCGTTGTCGGGGATTGCATAGATTTATAATTGACACTAATTCTGATATTGTGCCACTAATCTAGACTTTATTTTACGCACTTTTTATCCTGTATAATTTCTTTTTTTACTTTTGTGTCTAGCTACAGACGTTAAATAAAGCGCTTGTTGGGAGGCAACCCAATTTTTACTGCTTTCAGTTGTTTAATTTTGGAGTCTTATGTCATTTATTATGTCTAGAGTTCACGTATTTTGTTTAAGTTTGTTGAGTGCAGGAAAAGAGTTAGAAATGTGGGGATTTACTGAAAATTGCAAAAAACGACGACCGAGGAGCAGATGCGGCAGTTCATGGCCGCCACCGCAGTGAGGATGTCTGAGGTCTCACACACATCTCTGTGATCTTTTTTCCCCACAAACTTATTCCTTCCTTTATATCGAATAAGTTTGGGGGATGTGATCGGGCGATGTGTGTATCTACCCATTTCTTTTTCTTTTTTCTTTACTTTTTTAGTTGATATTTGACCTGCACTAATTGTATTAACGTGAACCATCAGTTATGTATTCGTTTAAATTCTGTAATATTTTAGTTTGTCTTTTATTTTAGTGGGTCTGTAACTTGGGAAACTCTGTCATTTTATTGTACTGGGAAGTGAATGGTTTTGTACGAGTTTTATTTGCATTATTGATCAAAGTTAATGATGACAATTGTTTCTTTCTCGTGAAACCTGCATTGATGATTTGCATATGAGTTGATGAGGTGCATATGTTTATAGAATTGATTTTGGCCTCCAGGATATGTTTAGCCCTGTGAGAATTTGAGCCTGTGTTCGTTTGATTGAGAGTATGTTGATAGCGCATTTTTGCAACGCGCTACAGCTGCAAGTGTACAGACCACTGCAGAGGG
>JAPKLW010001731.1:88222-138156 GCA_026898455.1 Plectranthus barbatus
TTTGGGTTTGGGATTCTTCAGAATACGTCAAAACTTGCACAACCGGCGAGTAAGAAAGCACACTCGGCGATCGCAGGACATGCGAGAGGGTCGCCGAAAGCGTTACGAAGGAAATAGAAAAAAATGCAGAACCGGCGACCCGGTTGCACAACCGGCGGTCGCCGGTTTTTCCACTTGACCGCCGTTTATTCGGCGTGGTCGCCGGATATGCAGCCTGGACGCCGGCTATGCTTCGAAGGCACTTTCACAACCGGCGGTCGCTGGTTCTCCCCCTGGGTCGCCGGATATGCTTCGAAACCCTTTTGTGAGTTCTTCGGCATTTTCTGACTCTCTCTTCTTCCCGGTGCAAGCTAGCACTGAGCAGCTGCCATGATGCTTGCTCAAACTTCCCATCTTAACTCGGATAAGCATAAAATCTGTGAAAACAACATCAAACAAAACCAAACGTAATATTTTCTTAAAGAAAAAGAATAATGCGTGAAAACATCACGTAGTAACTAGATCTGAGGTATAATTCGGGTATAATCCTATCAATAAAGTGCACAGAATGAGTGTTTATCATATGTCACTGTACACTTACCTCAAGAACTTGCTCTGGATTCTCTCTCAAGACTGTAGAGGAATGTCATGAACTTAGAAATGATCTTAGGCCATCGTTTCACAAGCCTCATTAAAACCCAAACACTAACCCATTACATAATCCTTTGCTAAACCCGTTGAGCTTATAAACCTTTTCTTGTTGAACAGGATGATAGGAGGTATGGATGGAGTTATATGGGTATCTGTTGATGGTAGGTGTTAATATGAAAGCAGTTTTATGATTAGTACATAGTCCAAAGCCTTGTGATGGACAATATAGCCTTGTGATATTTTATTCCTAGAATAGCCCCTTTGAGCCTGTTACTTTTTCTTTCTTGGTCTATGAGTTAAGGAGAACATCATAGTTCTGTCTTTCCTATGAGAGAGTGCTATGAAAAAGGTGAATTGTATCTTGTCTATAAGATTTGGGTAAAATAAGTATAATTGTTACAAGTGGATGAGGAATTTCTAAATTGATGAAAAAAAGAAGGCTGGGCTCCTTAAAAGAGAGAGAGAGAGAGAGAGAGAGAGAGAGAGAGAGTTATTAGATTATTTAAGTTAGTAGGTTGATAAAGAGGTGTGGTGTGTGATGAGGAGTTAGTTTGTGTGTATGAAGTTACAAGGATGAATATATTCAGTCACTTAGCCAAATATTCCATACCTTTCACCAATGTGTCTACATTAGAACCTAAAATAAAGACCTTTTTATCTTTGTTCTAGCATTCTCAAGTCAGTGGAGAGTTTAGACAATGAGCAAGCCTATGGTAGGGAAGTTGTACAGTTGACAATTTGAGAGTATACACTAGCCTTTCTTGCAAATTCGAGCGACAATTTGAGAGATACACTGTCTTGTGAGAAACATATTCGTAGAGGTCAATATTGAAACTATGAATTGATTGCATTTAGTTGACAATTGTTATGATTGTTGGTGTGGGAATCACAATCCCTTTTCTGACTGAAACAACTTTTGATCAATAAATGCATCCCTCGTGTTTATCTTTTTCTTTCATTTGTTTTCCTCATTGTTCGAGGACGAACAATAGTTTAAGTTTGGGGGGTTGATAAACACTCATTTTGTGCATTTTGCTGATGTGAATCTGCTAACAATTTCGAGGAGAACTGTGACTTTTTGTCAAATCTAAACGAAAATATCCGAAATTCTTCCCTCTACCATATCCTTCCAAACCTCACCCAAGGTGTCAAGGAGCTAATCTATCATCCTTGGGGAAGAATTGAAGATCCAAGGCCGTAGATCAAGATCAAAGTGCTCATTTAGGGGAAGAAATTCATCTAAACCTATCTCTTGTAATGTTGAACAATATAGGTATGGGATTTTAAATTTCCTTGGATGTTGATTAAGATTAAGGTGTGAGAAAATTACGTTGAATTATGCATGTTTACTTTCCTATTTGAGATTGAATCGCACTAGAGCTTGTTCATATGCACCTAGGTGTAGGTAATAGCCAGTTTAGATGTTAATTGACACGAGTATTGCAGCCAACACGTGGATAGGAGTGTCGCAAATAGTATGAATTCTTGTGTTCCTCGATACAATCCCTTTGCAGAGGAAGGGCATAGGATAATGATTTACGAGCTTTTAGAAGTGAACTAGGAGTCGATAACGTAGCGATTTGAGGTGTCTAGTTTCATCTACGGTCAACTCGTCGTGATAGGGGGCTGGCTATTGTTGGGTAATAGTCCATCCATCTATGAATTAAATAGGTTTGCACCATAATTCAACTCAATTGGATCACACCGACATCTTTATCAACATCCGATCTTTCTCATTTGAGCATTTGTGAGGCTTGTTCTACCATTTTGATTACAAAATTGAAGAATTGTTTTAAAATCTCAATTGATGAATGATGAATTTGATAGTTACTTTACTGTTGCTTTAGTTAGTTTAAATTTGATCTTAGGAAAATAGATCAAAAACTAAACGACGTGAATTTGCCTAGAAATAAGAATCCTCACGAATAAACAATATTCCTTTGGGCGAAGCGAGAACATCCTTGGATTGATATTTTATTACTTGAGAAGCATTACTTTTGAGTTATCAATTTTAGTGCCATCAAGTTTTTGGCGTCGTTGTCGGGGATCTTAAATAGTAGGTCAATGGATATTGTTGAAAGTGTGGATATTGTATTCTAGGTGTTTGTTAATAAGTTTAGATGAAAGTTGATCGTTAATTATTATGTTGTTTTTAGTTTTTGTTATAGGTAGGGTAAACATGGTACTTTGATTTTGTTGGAATTTTGTAGGTGTCAAAGATGGAGAACCATCAAGGAATTCACTCGGAGAGGCTTAATAAAATACAAAGGGAATTGGATAAAATGAAAGCAAAGATGATGAAGAGACAAAGACCACGGAGGCCACTCCGGTCGCTATTTGAGAAAATGTTGGATAGTAGCTACCCATGGATGGAAGAGAGGAAATATGGTCGAACAGTGAAGTCAAGTTGGGAGTATGGAGAAGTGGAGTGTAACCATGAGGGATATGGAGATCAATGGGGAAATTATGAATTCCGAAACAGCAATTATCGTTCCCCATCAAATGGCTACTTTACACGTAGTCCATATGTGATCCCCAACCATAATTGGAAACCAACCATGATAAATGTTCACTGCGATGAATGGGGTAGCAATGTTAATGAAAGATATAGAGAAGTGAGATCATCTCAGGAAGCTTTAGATAGGAAACCAGATAAGCTCGAGGGAAGGCTTTTGGAGTTAAGAATGCAACTATCCGATATCTTGAAGAAGGTGAGTGAGAAACCTCAAGTGGAAGACTATCCAATTGACAAGGAAATAGGTCTCAAAGGAAGTTGTGAGGAGATTGATGAAATTGTGGAAGTTGAATGTGAGGATGCAGTAATGGTACTTTAGGAAGTTAGATTTCAAGAGACGAGAGTAAAGGAAATCCAAGGAGAAGAATCAAAGAAAGAAGGTAAAGAGTTACCCCAAGAAGATGAAGAGGATGAAGGCACCAAGGAGGAGTTACAAGTTATTGAAAATGAGAAGAATGGTGAAATTGATATACCTTCATGTGAGGAAATGCAAAAAGTTATGGCCTTAGTGCAGCTTTTTGAAGAGGGCTGTGAGGAAGAGCTTGTGAAGTAAATGGAGGTGCATGTTCTTATCTTCGACATAGATGATAAGCTCGACGGGTGGTGGATCTTATGATGAAGAGAAGCTTTGAGGATACCTTTAAAATCACATTAAAGGCACAAGCACCACCTTTGCCATTAGAGTTTTTTAAGACATTCAAATCTCCTGGGAAGGATGAGAGGGGAGCAAGAAAGATCTCCATGGATAAGTTGCTCCCGAGTAAATACCGAACAAGGGAGAAAGGTATTTTGAAAATCCACATGATTTTTTATGATGGATGACATGGTAAGGTCGTCTAGCTACCAACATAAATGGAAGCGCTTGTTGGGATGCAACCCAACCAATTTTCTTTCTTTTGTTTAATGGCTTTTAGTTGTTTTGATTTTGAATAAATGTTTAGTTTGCGTTTCTTAGGAGGAACTACAAGGTCGAGTGGAGTGACGATGCACCGTCCACTGTTTTTGCTAACTTAGTCTCACTTTACTTAGTTTGGGGGGATGTGTCGGTAGCCGGTGCCTTGGTTTATTCCTTTCCCTTCTCCTATCTTTATATTGCTTAGTTTAGTAGTTGATGGATATTTCTTCCTTAAATTTGAATTCGATTTGGTTGTACGTATATTGATATTCTACCTTGGATGAATGTTTTGGATGATGCTCATTTTGATGATTTATATGGATATTTTCATGAGTTGGATTTTGTTGTTGAATGGATTTGTTTGTTGAACATTGGTTTTGATGGTATGTTTGGTGGTGCTAGTGGAAATATGATTTATTTGTTTAGATTTTGGATAGTGGAATGATGGTGGAAAGAGGATTTGGATTTAGATGCATGGTTTTTATGGTTTAATATTTGATGTGGATGGAATCATCGATGAGTTGGCATGATTGAATACTTCCTATTGTGTTTGGTTTGTGGAATGATGAATGGTTTGGTTTGAATGGTTGTGCTGGTGGATAATGTCCTATATTTCTTGATTATTGGTTTGTGGTATGATTGGTGGAAATGAGAACTTAATAGTATGAATTATGCTCAAAGTTTGGTGGTGTTTTGTGTTAATGTGAGTAGGTACATAAGGCATTGGAGAGGCAGTTTGATCATTGCTATCGATGGGTAACACATTTTATCTTTTTCTCTTGCCATTTAGATTCGTTGCATGTAGTTGTTGTTCTTAGGGATTGTTTGTGTGCTTGTGTGTGTGTGATGAACCTAAACTAGGCTTGAGATTGGACCATGATTTACTAGGTGAAGTTTGAATTTTAACTTAACCTATGATAGGGCAGAATCTTGTTGTCGAAGCATGATTGAGTTTAACTTTTGAATTGCCGAGTTTTGTGTTTTGTTAATGCATTGGACTTGACAAAAAGCTGTGAGTGTTGAGCCGTGATATTATCATATCTATTTTGTTTGAGAGATTGAGAGCGAGAAATCTAGAACTTGCATCTATTCTCGATCTATTAGCAAGAGCATGTGACTAGAAAATGATATTAGGCCGTCGATTCCTAATCCTACCTTACACATCGGGAGTATAAGGTATTTTCTTTGATTTTTATTTGCCCTTCATATCTTTGACCCTCGTGATTGAGCTTTATTGGAGAACTATCTTTGATATTATTAGGATCAAGTTTGGGGGGGAAAGAAAGAATGAGGGTGAATACGGTGATATGAGATGGGTTGGGAATTGTTTGGTATTTGGTTTGCAAAAAATGAGTTATGAAAGGAAGGGAAATAAAGGATTGTTGTGAATCCTTGTAAAATTAAGCACCTACGAAAAAATTGGTGCAAGTTTTTGAAAGAGAAAAAAAAAGAAGAAAAAAAAGAGGAAAGACATCCACAAAATGAATAAATGGTAGTGTCATTGAAAAAGAAGAAAAAAAAAGAGGAAAAAAAGAATGAAGAAAAAGAAAGAAAGATTTGAGAATGGAATAAGCCTCGAGTTTAGTGGTTGATGATAACGTTTTTGGAGGATTCTTGGGAAATTGAGGAGTTTAGTTACTTTGGCCCAAAACCACCTACCAATTAGCTAGCCACGTTATAACCAATGCAAAGACCTTCTTCATTCTAGAAGCTAACACATTGTAGTATAGTGGTGAGAATGGATGCAAGCATATGGAAATTGAGCTCGATATCTTGTGATTGAGTGAGTCTCATTGTCCCTAAACACGTGAAGGAGTAATTTCATTTCTTTTATCCATAATTGATGAGTGGTTTGAGTCCTTAACATTAACAATGTCACAAAGTTAAGTGATAATCTCGTTTGACTAGGACATGCTAAGATAATCAAGATGAGCTATGAGGTATTAAATGAGGTCGAATGATTGCTTTACTTTGTTTTGATTGAGGACAATCAAAGGTTCAAGTTTGGGGGATTATGATATGTGCGTAAAATGACCTTTATTTTGATGTTTGTGCATGCATATTTGCGTTCATTTTACTCCCATATCATATGCTTTTGGCTTGTTCTTGTTGTGTTTTTGTGTTTTGTTTGTATCGGATGGCGTAGGATAGGTTTTGGGTGTAATTAAGCATTTTTGGCTAAGTTTTGATGGGAAATCGACCGATTTAAGGAGCAGCAGGTGTTGCTGTCCAAATCCAGAGACAGACCGATCCTGAGACAGACCGATCCAAGGACAGACCAATCCAGATTTGGATCGACCGATCCTGGTAGTTCAGAGGCAAATTTTGGTCGATCCTACAGATTCCAATCGATCTGTGCTATTCAGAGGCATATTCCGGTCGATCCTGCAAATTTCGGTCGATCAGTGTTGTTCAGAGGCATATTTTGGTCGATCCTAATCCATCTCAGGCGATCCAGAACGTGTTGTTCGACGATTTTTAAGTTTCAAGCCATCTCGGGCAATCCGATCTCATCCCGAGCGATTCGGGGCTCTGCCAACTCATTATAAAAAGGGGGAAACTCATATATTTTGAGAAGAGCTGGGACTTTTTGTCAAATCTAGACGAAGAAAATGTCCTAAATTCTCTGGAGGATTCCCTCTACCATTTCTTTCCAAACCTCACCCAATGTGTCAAGGAGCTAATCCATCATCCTTGGAGAAGAATTGAAGATCCAAGGCGGTAGATCAAGATCAAAGTGCACATTTAGGGGAAGAAATTCATCTAAACCTATCTCTTGTAATGTTTCGCTTTCAAATGAATATTTTAATGTTGAACAAAATAGGTATGGGATTCTAAACTTCCTTGGATGTTGATTTAGATTAAGTTGTGAGAAAATTAGGTTGAATTATGCATGTTTACTTTCCTATTTGAGATTGAATCGCACTAGAGCTTGTTCATATGCACCTAGGTGTTGGAAATAGTCAGTCTAGGTGTTAATTGACACGAGTATTGCAGCCAACACGCGGATAGGAGTGTCGCAAATGTACCTAGGTGTTGGTAATAGTCAGTCTAGGTGTGAATTCTTGTGTTCCTCGATCCAATCCCTGTGCGGAGGAAGGGCATAGGATAATGATTTACGATCTTTTAGGAGTGAACTAGGAGCCGATAACGTAGTGGTTTGAGGTGTCTAGTTTCATTTATGGTCAACTCTTCGTGATAGGGGGTTGGCTAGTGTAGGGTAATAGTCCATCCATCTACGAATTAAATAGGTTTTACCATAATTCAACTCAATTAAATCATACTGACATCTTTATCAACATCCGTTCTTTCTCATTTGAGCATTTGTGAGGCTTGTTCTACAATTTTTTATTACAAAATTGAAGAATTGTTTTAAAATCTCAATTGATGAATGATGAATTTGATTGTTCCTTTATTGTTGCTTTAGTTAGTTTTAATTTGAGTTTAGGAAAAGAGATTAAAAACTCAACGACGTGAATTTGCCTAGCTATAAGAATCCTCACGAATAAACGGTATTCCTTTGGGCGAAGCGAGAAGATCCTTTGATTGATATTTTATTACTTGAAAAGCATTACTTTTAAGTGATCAATTTTAGTGCCATCAAGTAGGTGTGTTCATCAGAGCGAGTGGAGAATGATTGTTGAGGAATGTCATCAATTGGTAAGTGGGGGTCACTTCGGTGCAAACCGCACCGCATTAAAAGTACTCGCTTGTGTTTTTTATTGGCCTTCTATGTTTAACGATTGTGTGGCTATGGTTAGAGCATGTGATAGATGCCAAAAGATGGGGAATATAACCCGAAGGGATGAGATACCTCAAAAGATCTTTATTGAAGTGGACATATTTGATGTTTGGGGCATTGACTTTATGGGTCAATTTCCACAATCTTTTGGTTACAAGTTTATTCTTCTAGCTGTGGATTATGTGTCTCGATGGGTTGAGGCCATACCAACACTTACTAATGATTCTGAAGTTGTGCTGAAGTTTTTGCAAGCTTTAGTAGCTCCATTTGACGTTCTCAGGGCCTTGGTGAGTGATGGAGCCACTCACTTCGACAACAATATCATGGATAAACTGTTGGCGAGGTACGGAGTGAGGCAAAGAGTAACAACAGCTTATCACCCACAAGCCAATGGACAAGCAGAATTGGCCAACCGGGAGATCAAGCAGGTGCTAGAAAAGATGATGTTGACTCGGAAGGACTAGAGCAAGAGACTTGATGAGGCTTTGTGGGCCTACCGAACAGCCTTCGAGACACCAATTGGCATGTCCCCGTATTAGTTGGTTTATGGCAAGTCTTGCCATCTTCCAGTTGAAGTTGAGCACAACACATTTTGGGCCATTAAAACTTTGAACCTGGACGTTCTGAAGGCTCAAGGGGATCGGGTGCAGAAGCTGAATGAGCTCGAAGAATGGAGACAAGAGGTCTATGAGAACACGAGGATATGCATGCACTGTATCAATTAGTGTTTGGGAAGTCGTGTCATATGCCGGTTGAGTTGGAACATAAGGCATATTGGGCATTGAAATGGTTAATGTTAACTGGGGAAAGGCTCAAGGGGAGCGAGCTATGCATTTGAATGCAATGGATGAATTTCAGAATGAGGCCTATGAAAATTCAAATATTTACAAGGAGCGTACAAAGAAGTTCCATGATTTGCATATTAGAAGTAAATATTTTGCTCCCGGTGATTTCGTGCTTCTTTTCAATTCTCGGCTAAAGTTTATGCCCGGTAAGTTCCGTTCGAAATGGTCGGGCCCTTTCATTGTAAAGCAAGTCTTTGAAAATGGAACTTTGGAGTTGGCACGTGAGAATGGTCCTTGTTTCAAGGTGAATGGTCATCGGGTTAAACCTTATTATGTTAATAATGGGCCTTGTATGGTTTTGGATGTATCTTTTGTGAATTAAGAGGAGAAGTCGTGCTATCGACGTTAAAAAAAGCGCTTGTTGGGAGGCAACCCAACATTTTTTTACATTTAGGTTATTTTCATATTTTAAATAAATGTTGGTTATTTGAAGTTTGTGAGTTTGATGTTTGTTTGATTATGATGAAGGATTTGTGATTGTTGGTGGCTCTACGAACTTACATTTGTTGTGTGATGAACGTTTGGAGAAGTGGGGAGGCGAAGAGCTCGGATTGGTGATGCCACACCGCCAACCTTTTTGCAAACTTAGTCTCACTTGACTATGCTTGGGGGGAAGTGCCGGTAGTCGGTGACGTGGTTTATTCTCCTCCTCTATCTCTTTATCCTAGTTACCTTGCTTATTAGTTTAGTTTGTTTGAATTGAATAATGATTTGATCTTCGATTGGGTTGTATAATGATTTGATCAATTTTTTGGATTTGGATTTTGATGTGGATTGGATGTTTGGTTTTTATGATTATGTTATGTTTTGATGGATTATTAGCGAGCTTGCATGATTTAATACTTTCTATTTGGCATGGTTTGTGGATTATTGAATAGTTTGATATGTATGGTGAGCTAGTGGATAATGTCTTATCATTGTTGATTATCGGTTTGTGGAAAGTTTGGTGGAAATGAGAGCTTAATTGGTTTGTTTTATGCTCAATAGTTTGGTGGTGTTTGTGTTGATTTTGAGTAGGTACAAATAAGGCATGGGAGAACGGTTTGATCGTGGCTACCAATAGGTAACGCACTCTATCGTTTCTCTTGCCAATTGTTCATTGCATGTAGATTGTTTTTAGGATGTTGTGTGCTTGTGTGTGTGTGTTGAACCCAAACAAGAACTTGAGATTTGACCATGATTGACTTAGTGGAGCTTGAATTTTGTCTCAACCAATGATAAGGCGGAATCTTGATGTCGATGCATGTTTGAGTCTTACTTTTGAATTGTCGAGTTTTGTGTGTGGTTAATGTGTTGCACTTGACAAAAAGCTGAGAGTATTTGAGCCATGATATTGTCATACTTTTTCATTTGAGAGAGGCGATATTGAGAGTGAAAAATCTAGAACTTGCATCTATTCTCTATCTATTTGGCATGAGTATGATGACTAGAAAATGATATTAGGCCATCGATTCTTAGTCTTACCTTACACATCGGGAGTATAAGGTGGATTATCTTGATCATTTCTTGCCATTCATATCTTTGACCCCGTGATTGAGCTTATTAGGAGATATTTCTTTGATGTTATTGGGACCAAATTTTGGGGGAAAGTGTATGAGGGTGAATACGGTGTTGTGAGTTGGGTCGGGAATTGATTGGATTCGTGATGATTGAAAATGTTGAGGCATGAACGATATGAAATAAAGGATTGATTTGAATCCTAGAAAATGAGGCACCAACAAAAATTTTTGGTGCAAGTGTGTGAAAAAGAAAGAGAAGCACCTATGAAATGAATGAATGATGGTGCTAGAAAAAAAAAAAGAAAAACCAAAAAAAAAAGGGAAATGTGTTGTGAAACGAGTAAGCCTTGGGTTTTGAAGTGGTTTGATGGAAACATGTTTGGGGGGTTTTGAGAGATTGAGAAATTTAGTCACTTTGGCCCAAAACCACCTACCATTTCATAAGCTACGTTATAACCAAAAATAAAGACCTTCTTGATTCTAGAATCCAACTCATTGTAGTATAGTGGTAAGAATGGATGCAATCCTATGGAAATTGAGCTCGATATCTTGTGATTGAGTGATTCTCATCATCCCTAAACATTTGAGGGAGTGCTTTCATTTCTTTATCCATATTTGATGAGTGGTTCAAGTCCTTATCATTAACCGTGTCACAAAGTTAGGTGATAATCTCGTTTGACAAGGGCATGCTAAGGTAATCAAGATGAGCTGTGAGGTATTTTCATGAGGATAATGGATTGCTTTACATTGTTTTGATTGAGGACAATCAAAGGTTAAAGTTTGGGGGATTATGATATGTGCGTAAAATCCTTCATTTCGGTATGTGAGTGTGCATGTTTGTGGCCATTTTACTCTCATATCATATGTTTTTGTTGTTCTTTTGTTGTGTTTTCCTGTTTTTTGTGTTTTGAATGTTGTAGGTGAGTTTGGAGCATAAAACAACACTTTTGGTTGAGTTTTGGAGGCAAATCGTTTGAGTTTGGAGTCAAAGGAGGATAGGCTCGCCCGAGCGGAACAGAGAAGGGAGCATTCTGGAGTTCTGAGGCCAGGCTCGGCCGAGCTGAGCCTGGCTCGCTTGAGCTATATGGAGCAGAGGGCTCGCTCGGCTAAGCTACAGCCTTCAGAGGGCTCGCTCGGTCGTGCCAAATCAGCTCGGCCGAGCTAGATCGCGAATCTTGGCGGTTATCGAGCCATCTGAGGCTCGGGCGAGCCGAGGCCCTGTTAGCTCGTCTATAAAAGGGGGATTTTCGAGTTTGAAGAGAACTTTTGCCCAAATTTTAAATAACCACTTCAGAAATTCTGTCCTAATCCATCTTCCACTCACTTCCCATCCACATTCAAGGAGATCAAGGACACATTCCTCCACATTTGTTGAAGATCAAGGAAGACCAAGGGGTAGATTGAGTACAAGGAATACAATTAAGGAAGATCTACATTTGACCTTTCAATTTGTAATGGATTGTCTTACTCTTTCTATTGTATTGAACAAAATTGAAGGTATGAGGAGCTAAACCTTTTTGTGAGTGTTCTTGAATGGATGATTTGTGAAATTGAGATTGAATGTTGATTGTTTACTTTTCTTTGAGAGCTTTAATTGCCCTAGATCTTAATCCTTACCACTTAGGTGTAGGTAATAGCCAACCTAGGAGGTATTTGATGTGAACATTGCAGCCAACACGCGGGTGGAATCGTCGCGAATAGTGTAGATTCATATTATTCTAGATCCAATCTTTGTGCGGAGATAGGTCGTAGGGCAATAATCCATGTTCTAGAAGGAGTGGTCTAGGATTTGGTAACGTGATTGTTTGAGAGTTCTAGTATCATCAACGGTTAGCTTGTTGTGACAAGGGGTTAACTAATTGAGGGTGGATTGCTCAATTTTTTTGGAATTAAATAGGTTTACAACACGATTTGATCTTAATTGAACATATTTGATATTCATACTACACTCACACTTGTATCATTGTTGAACTTGATACTCTATCTACCTAAGTTGAGAGAATTGTTTGATTCGATTATTGGATTTATAATTGAACATTATTGGAATTGAGCTTTAATTCATGTATGTTAGTTTTTTATGTTTAGCCTAGTTAATTGAACACTCAACGACGAAAGCTTTTCCTAGCTATAAATTTCCTTGCAAGTAAATGGTCGTCTATAGGGCGAATTAGAAGGACCTTGGATTGAAAATTTAACTTGATTAAGTGTTACTTTTATATATATGTATAAAGAGGGAGAGAGAGATTAAACCATATAAGGAAAAATCTCAAATAAGAAAAGGTGTTTAATTATGCTTAGCACATCGCTTTATTGTATTAGAATAGATATGCATAAAGATATGCATGCAAAAGATATCTCCACATCTCACTAGGATATCTTATTAGTTTTTTATCTTGTATATCTTCAAAGATTTATTCATATCTTGTAACACTCTATATATACGTGATCAATAATACATAGATTATTGAGGCAAATATTGTTGGTCTATCATGGTATCAGCCTTACTTCGATCCCTCTCTATTCTTCTCTCCTTCGTTCTTTTTCCTCTCGCCCTAATGGCCTACGCCGCCACCACCATAGATTCCCTCCCTCTCTCTACACTAGTCCATATGATCACAATAAAACTATCCTCTACTAATTATCTTTTGTGGCGTGGACAGCTTGTGCCGCTTCTCTCGTGCCAAAACCTAATTGGCTACGTCGACGGTTCCACGCCCTCCCCTCCAACTATGCTCACCACCACAGCCGGCGTCTCCTCTCCCAATCCCACCTTTCTCTCTTGGCGTCAGAAAGATTAACGTCTCCTTAGCCTTCTCCTCTCTACTCTTACTGAAGAAGCCATTGCAGAAACTCTTGGTTGCGCTACTTCTCAATCCGTTTGGCTCGCTCTCGGTCGGCTTTTAGCCACAAATCCAAAACTCAAGAGATCCAACAAAAAGATGATCTCCAACTCATGAAGAAAGGTTCTCGTTCTGTCAAGGACTATGGCCGTCACTTCAAGGCGATCTGCGATCAACTTGCGGCGATTGGTCGTTCGGTTGATGACACAAACAAAGCGCACTTGTTTTTTCGAGGTTTGGGACCATCCTTCGTCAACTTTTCTACTGCTCAGATGGCGCTGCTAAGTATTCCCTCCTTCGGTGATTTGTTGGCTAAAGCCGAGAGCTTCTCTCTCTTCCAAGACTCTCTCGACTCTTCGGCCCTTACTTCCATTTCCTTCTATAGCTAGCAAACTCCTACTCCTTCCAGTGGAGGGGTTCTTTGTCCGGCACCCTCCGATTCTCGCCTGCCAACTTCGCAAAACAAGAAACATGGCGGTCGACGTAAGAATCAATACCATTTCCGCGCTGCCAAATCTGTAGGGTTGATGGACATTATGCCACGGATTGTCCGCAGCGCTATGTTCCGAAGCAGCCTGTCTCTCATCTTGCCGAAGCCCTAGCTTCTGGCTGCTCTCTCTCCTCTCCAGATCATTCGGATTGGCATCTAGATACGGGTGCTTCTGCTCATATGACCCACTCTCCATCCACTCTCGACAACGTATCTTCCTACGCTGGACAGAATCAGGTGGTTGTAGGTAATGGTCAGAAGCTACAGATCTCCCACAATGGTAACGTGTCCTTTTCCTCTTCTATCTCCCTCTCCGAAGCTCTTGTCGTTCCTCCTCTCACTAAAAATCTCCTATCTGTTAGTAAACTAACTGCTGACTTACCTGTTCGTGTTGTGTTTTTCGATGGCTCTTTTCTTATCCAGAACCGCTACACACACAAACTTTTAGCCAAGGTTCATCGTAGAGTCGATCTTTATGTGTTGGAAGGCATTTTCCTAGCTTTCCTCGCCTCCACGTCCAAAAAACTCATGACGGCCTCCATGGATTTATGGCACGCTCGATTGGGTCATGATCCTCTTGAGTGTTTATTATCTCTTAGTAAATTAGGTCTTATTTCTCTTTCCAATAGGTCTTTGCCGCATAAGCTTTGTAATTCTTGTCAAGCTGCAAAAAGTACTCGTCTTCCTTTTCAGTTAAATGAAAAACGGTCTTCAAAACCTCTTGATCTCATTCATTGTGATCTTTGGGGTCCTGCACCCATTTTATCAAATGCATATTTCCGTTACTATGTCATATTCATTGATGATTTCTCTCGTTTTACTTGGTTCTACCCTCTTTCTCGTATGTCTGATTTTTTCGCAACTTTAAAAGTATTTACTGCTTTTGTGGAAAATCAGCTTTCCTGCTCTATCAAAACCTTTCAATCCGATGGTGGTACTGAGTTTACAAATCATGTTGTGCGTGACTTCTTTTAGGTTAAAGGTATTCACCATCATCTTTCATGTCCCTACACTCCTGCACAAAACGGCAGAGCTGAGAGGATGCATAGGAATATTATTGAAACTGGTCTAACACTCCTCTTCCACGCCAACCTGCCCCTGTCCTTTTAGGTAGATGCTTTCAGCTCCGCCGTATATACTCTAAATCGCCTCTCATCAACTATTCTAGGAGGTGTATCTCCCTTTCAGGTTCTATACGATTCTCCCCCCTCCTACTCTCATTTTCGCCCCTTTGGTTGTAGGGTTTATCCGTGTCTCCTTGATTACGCCCTAAACAAATTCTCTCCTCGTAGTTTACCTTGCATCTTTGTAAGTTATTCTTCCACTCATAAGGGTTTCAGGTGTTTTGATCCAGTCTCTTCGCGCACATACATAACCCGACATGCGCGTTTTGACGAAGCCTTGTTTCCCTCCAACTCCCCGTCTCCAGCCGGTTCTCCTCCATCTACCCTTGATGTCTCAACGTTCGTCGAGCCTCGTCCATGCACAACACCCCCTGCCCCTCAACAAATCCTACACGAGCCTTCGCCATGCATCGCCAATCCCGCGCCATGCACCCTATTGTATTTATCATGTTGCTTGAAATACCTACATTATATTGCTTGAATATTAATGTAGTATACATTACTATTCAAGAAATTTGGTAAATAAATTCAAACTTTTCTTTTTTTATCATGGAGATTTTGCCTCACAGAAGTGCTCCTATTTCTTAATAAATTATCGAGATCAATTTCTCGTTTTAAAAAAAAAAAAATTCTCTATCCTATATTATCCTATAAAAAAAAGTCAATTAAAGATGGTAAAAAAGATGAGTAGATGGAAGAAAATGAATCCAATAAAAAAAATATATATATATATATATATATATATATATATGTAATGATGGTAGAATTTGGGTAATCTCATTGGCTCCGCCGCCACTTACAACCACCCACTGCCACTCCCTCTCAGGATTGATGATGATGAAATGTCGACCTCTATGCCAGCCCATTTTGCAGGGCTTGCAACAGGTCCCAACAATTTTCTCCTTTCTCAACCACATCATTATCATCATTGTTTCTTCACCAATTGATTCCCTCTTATATGCCTCCCTCTCTCTCTCTTCAAGCGAATCTAAAATCTCTTCTTACCTTCCAATATCTTGGAATTTTATAATAATGCAACATGATCTTCTTGTATATTCGGTAGCTCCTCACATTTGAACATCTCGAGAAATTTTATCTTAATTTGCCTATTGATAGAAGAGTTAGAAGCTAATGGTTGACCCCTTTTGCCATAAATCATTTTCTAAATTTCGTCATCCATTATGTTATAAATTATAATATTATTTCAACACTTCTGCCATAAATGAGTAATTTTAGAATATAATATTCATACATTATTATTAAACAGATAAGCTCGATTTGATATAAATAGTCCAAATCTTGATAGAACATATTGATATTTATATTGTTTTTTTATCACAATTGTGTATAATCTAGTCTGCTATGAGTATACTCTATTGACTTTTTTAATTATATTTTAAGTTATATAATTATAATTAGGGTTAATATTTTAATGGATAATGAATTAGTTGGAATTATATCAACCATGAAGCTAAATATGTTTAATTATTATTGAAGTGCATGAATGCTAAATTTGAAATTTTTATTTTTTAAAAGTAAGATTTTCATATATAATTTTTTTTGTTTCAAAGAGTAAAGTAGGATCGATTATTTTGAACTATAAAAAATTAATTAATCATATGTAGAAATTAAATCTGCAAATTTACTTGTCCACATACTAGCTAGAATAACGTAGTTCTACAGCCCTGAATTCTCGGGATGCAAAAGAATTCAGTCCAAATCAAATAAACTCCTAATAAACAAATTAAATAATTGTATTGTTCGAGTAAAATAGTCCTTCTTGATATACTTAATATACTTTAATTTAAAAATACTCAAATAACAGCTATTATTATTTAGAAATGCATTCAAAATAGCGATAACAATTCAAATCGAAGTTATATATTGTCAATTAATAACAAAATGCAAATAAAACTTATTTAATAATCATTAATCATATTTAAATATTTATCTAAGCAATAAAATTCAAGAACGAAAATAAACTAAAAATGGAGTACTGTCAGTGTTGTTTTCTCGATAAAGTGTTGCCAAAAAGTCAAACAAAAACAGAAGGTTACTTCCTTCCCCCAAATAGTTACTCCCTTCCCTTCGTCCCACCTCAATTATCCCATTTTCCTTTTTCATCCGTCCCACCTCAATTGTCCCATTATTTAAAAAAGATAACTTTTTCACACTCAACAATAAAATATTAATTCCACTCAACTTACTTTACACTCACACTCCTTGGTTATTGTGCCCAAAGTCACCGGGACAATTCAGCTGGGACGGAGGGAGTATAATGAAATGAAATGTAATAGAATTGGGAAACTATTTAAATATTTTACAGTTTTGATATGTCAAATTAACCAACGATACAACTATTTTTATAGAAATGAAAAGATAAGAATAAGTTTTGAGTACATTAGATTTGTAATCTTTTTATAAGTTTATTATGTTGTAATAGATTTAGGAACCAACTTTCGGCAATCAAGATGTAACTAGTTGAATGTTATCTCATTTGACGCTTAATCAGTTGTTGATTTATTAGTTAAGTTAGAAACTTAACTAATTATTTCAAGACATGTCAAAGGTATACAGACAACTGTCGGTGGAATCAAATGAATGAGTTAGTCAAACCCTGTCAAAATACTGACTAAAGGAAAGACTAAGGTTTCAAACTTAATGATAAAAAGAATCGATCAAGTCTCCTCGGACTAATTAAGAGTCACTTTGTCGAAATGTTTCAAAAGCAACACAAAATCTGTCAAAAGTACAACTTCGTGCATAAAGGTAATTCATCAAGAACATGTCTCGAGGCTTCA
Organism: Plectranthus barbatus; assembly: GCA_026898455.1. Lineage (NCBI taxonomy): Eukaryota > Viridiplantae > Streptophyta > Magnoliopsida > Lamiales > Lamiaceae > Plectranthus > Plectranthus barbatus. The sequence goes on from JAPKLW010001731.1 coordinate 105,604, forward strand.
GAGCTCGGTATTTGTGAGTTTGAGTTTCTCACAAAACATAGAAATGTGTTTGACTGTTGGGTAGATATATAAAGAATTAGAAAGTGTATCTCGGATCTAGCGTCTCTAAAAGGAGTTTAGACTCAGGTTAACTCAAGCTTAAAGCTATGAGTATCGTGTATAAACACAATGATTGACTGAGAGATGAGAGCTTTGGATCGCAGATTACTTACTCCTAAACTCACTCCTATTGAGCTCTAAAGCCTACCTCTCAACACATCATCTCTATAGAGTTAGATGTGCAATTTTCACTGATCGCAAGAGCCTCAAGTACTTCTTCGAGCTAAAGGATCTAAATATGAGGCAACGAAGGTGATTGTAACTTGCGAAAGATTACGATTTGGCCATAAATTACCACCGGGGAGAACTAATTCAGTAGCAAACGCACTAAGTAGAAAAGCTCCAGCAAAAGCATGCGTTGTGATCATACAAAGAAGAAAAGTTGATCAGAGAATTCGAGAAACATAAGCTTGAAGTCTTTTCGCCACCACAAATGGTCAACACTAGAATAGCACCCTTAACGGCAAGTCTTGATCTGACAATGATAGAGTGAAGGTCTGAAAAACATATGACTACAAATTCAAGCAAAGAGGACCATTAATTTTCAAGATGCAATGCCATTATGTATGACGGAAGTTTGTGTGTGCCTAAGAATGACAATCTGAAAAAAGAAATCATAAGAGAAGCACACGAAACCCCGTTGCCAACCCTGGAAGAACAAAGATGTACCAATACTTGAGGTCAAAATCTTGGTGGGAAGGGATGCAATGAAACATAACAATGTTCGTTGAACATTGCCTTGCATGTCAACAAGTAAAAGTATTGCATCAAAGGTCGTATGAGAAATTACAGCCATTAGAGATCCCAGAATGGAAGTGGGATGCAATAGCATGGATTTTGTGACAGGTGTACCCAAATTCCAAAGAAGGAACAATACTATCTGGGTAATTGTGGACTGTCTAACGAAGAGTGCACATTTTCTGCCGATTTGGATCACATATGGATTAGATAAGTTAGCTCAAATCTATATCAAGGAAATTATTCGACTACATGGAGTGCCAACGACAATTACATTCTATAGAGATGCAAAGTTCACATATCGATTTTAGAACAATCTACAGAAAGAGCTTGGAACTCGATTGAACTTCAGCTCTATTTTTCTCCTACAAGACATTCTCAACTGAGGTGTGAAATGGGAATCAGTCTTGCCATTGATGAAATTTGCATATAACAGAAGCTTCCAAGCTACAATTGGGATGACTTCGTACAAAGCTCTTCATGAAGGAAGTGCAGATCCCCTTTGTATAGAGATGAAGTTGGAGAACTGAAAATTTTAGGACATGATTCAGTTAGAGAAATGATAGAAATCGTCTGACAGATCCACGCCAGAATTAAAGAAGCCTAGGATGGAAAAAAATCCTTTGTGGATAAACAATAGAATAAATTAACATTCGAAGTCAAAGACGAGGTATTTTTGAAGATGACGTTGTCCAAGGGAATTGTTTTTTTTGGAGTTAGGAATAAATTTAGACTCAGATACATTGGCCCTTACAAAAGTTTGGAGAGGATCAGAGCAGTAGCCTATCGTTTAGCTTTACCACCCAATTTTGGAAATGTTCATAGCATCTTTCACGTATCACAATTTAGAACTACATCTTCGATCCAAGACACGTAATCCAGCAAGACGATGATCAACTCCGGTCATATTTGACTTATGAGGAAAAACCTTAAGCAATTATGGATTTCAAGACCAAAATAACTTTGCAACAAGAAGATCAACCTAATCAAGGTTCTTTGGAAACATCATGGTACAAAAGAAGCAACGTGGGAACTAGAAGACAAGATGAAAGTAAAGTACCCATAACTATTTGTGTAACCGAAAAAATTTCAGGACGATTTTTTTGTATTTGGGGAGGACGTAACATCCCCAAAAAATTTTAATGTAATTATCAAAATTTCGGAAATAATATTTATCGTTACTATATATTTTATTTCAAGAATTTCCGCATCCAATCATTTTAGAAAGCAATTGTTGAGAATTCATTTCCTTTATCATTACTTTGAATGTGTTGAAGGAATTAATTTATTGCTCAGAACATTTATTTAATCGAGAGTTGATAAAATCTTTGTTGGTCCCAGATCAGAGTACGTGTAATTTGCAGCGAAAGTGTTATAACAGTCAAATACACTCTAATTATAAGCAGTTCAGTTCCTAAATAACGCAGTTTTGCTTAGCAGTTTTAGAAACACAGTTTATGTTAGCCAGCAGATTAGGTTAGCAGTTTTACAGGTACGAGCAATTGACAGTTTATACACTTCAACACTTATAGGATAAGTGTTGAAGGTTTCAAGATATAAATGAAAACTCTAAAGAAGGTAAAGTAAGTAAAACTGTAAACAACACAGGATATTAATAGTGGTTCGGAGCATTAAGTCCTACGTCCACTATTCGGATATCAGATCCGGTAATTCACTAAGTTATGAAGATACAATCCTCACGATCTGTAGCCATTTGCTGTAGAAGTCTCCATCCACAACAAAATAGATCACTCACCCAGACAGTTGTACTACACTCCTTCTTCAGTCCGTCGAAGGCTCTGCGTCTTTTCTATGGACCGGCTCGAAGTTGGACTGAGGACAAACCTCCATTTTCCTTCTCTGGTAGGTTGGATAGTTGAGTTCTTCCCAGAACGTACAAAGTTCGGCAGTTGCCCGTATTAACCTTCTCTTCCTTTGCAAGAGTAGGCTGTTGTGTTCTTACTCAAAAAGTAAGAACACCAAGAAATTAGATTAAGTCAGCTGATTTAATCCTCATGTACCAGAGGTCACACGGTGAATCTTGAATGGCTTCTTGAGCAGTAAATGCCTCTTGTTCAATAATTGAACCACATAGTTAATGCCTTCTTGCTTGAGAGCATTAAATGCTTTGATTGCTTATATATGCAGATCGGCAAGAATAAATTATGTCGAGATTCAAAGATGCAGAGGTTTTCAGATGAGCAAAGGTTTTCTTGTTCTTTGTTGTTCCTGTTTTTTATAGGTGTGAAACCAGAAAGTAGCTGGTAGAGACATTGAGAAGGATGTCCAATCATAGTCCAAACTACTCTGAAAAACTCTCTTGCCTTTCTGCTTTTACTGCTACAACGTCCTTCTTTTCTTAGCAGTTTGTACTTGTTGTGTCAGACGTCGAACAACGTTGTACGCCAGTCACAGTTGAGTATTTGTCTATCTTTTATCATTGACTTCCTTGGAGTTCTCTTGCGACTTGTTCGACATCTTGCTATATATGCATTCCTTGACGCGAAACTGTCTTGGTCTGAAACTTTGAGCGCCTCTCAACAGTTTCTATGTTAAGACTATGTCCAAAGTTTTCTTGAATAACTAATCCTTGACAAGACAACCTGTCTGCATAGTTTTTGTGAGACCTTTGTTCGGCTCTGCTTGTCTTCGTCTTGTATGTTCGATAGTTATCTCGTATGAATGGCGCCTTCTTCAAAACTGTAGATAACTGTCGACGTCTTCTTAAAAAAGGTTCCACAGTTTTGATGGTTTCCTTCTTCCTAGACTTTTACAACTCGATCATCCTATACAAGGATTACATGAGGTAATAACTCTAAGGCCTAGACTTTGGTATATTGTTTTGACACATAAAAACATCCATTTAAGGTGGGATTTCTATATCAGTACTTAACAATTTCCCCCTTTTTGATGTTGTCAAAACCATACCTTTAAGTCTATTTAAGTCGACGAGAAGACACAGTTGATCTGAGTTTACAAATTCTTTCTATCTAACACTACTCAAAACTGTGCTTCTTCTACACTCGACCTACTCTTAATGATCTTACCCCTTAATGGGATAATAATTCTTGAATAAAATCAATCAATTTAGAGCAATAAGAGAAGAAAGATTGCTGATCACATTGGAAGATGTGAATTCAGCCAGTCAAGAATAAAGGTAAGAGACAATGAGCAGTTGTCTTCAAACCAACAGTTTTGCACTTTTCACCAGATATGATCAATTACATGTACATGAAAAGTTTTAAAACTGCAGTAATAGAAGACATTCAAAACGCAAACAAAAACAAAAACAAAATCATGACCTTTGCTTACTTGTCTTGATTTGCTTACTTATCTTGATTCTTGTCCTTCTCCCATTCTTGATTCGAGGAATCTGCGTCTTTTGGCTTTGAGGAAGTTGCGGGAGATATGGAAATCAGACCATCTTGCGCCTTGAGGATTGCAGTTACTTCAGAGAAGTATTTCTTATCATGCTCTCTGGCAGCTATTAGCACTTCCAGCTTCATTGTGATATGTTAATCCCGCTTCCTGCGCTCTTCTTCCTGGTTTCTGTATTCCTCATATCGCCTTCTTTGTTCTTCTTCTCGCTTTCTCTATTCCTCTTCTCGCTTACGATCTATTAACATCAACTGCAGCTTCAATGACTCAACCCTTCTCTCTTCCCCCTTTTTGACAATATCAAGAACAATAGCCATCTGCTGATCCATTCCAAGATCTATCTCTTGTATCAAAACATTAAAGGGTAGAGGATTTGCAGCGACAGAAATATGATCTGGAGACAGAATTCTGTTAACTGTGGGTAATGCTCTAGAGTCTTCAAGGGTTTGACTTTGAGAGATAGCAGTGGAAGTCTCAGGTGGAGGAGGAGCTTGGCTCGTCGCTGCCTCTTCCTCCTGTTGTTTAGCTGCTGCTGCTTCATGTTTAGCCTTTTCTACAGCGGCTTCTGCTTCCTTTCGAAGTGCTTCATCACTTGCAGCTTCTTCCTCTTGTCTCTTCAGCTCAGCAGCTTCTTCCTCTAGTCGCTTGAGCTCAGCAGCTTCTTCCTCTTTTCGTTTTAGCTCAGCAGCTGCTTTTGCTTCTTGCTTACGTCTCAGCTCAGCAGCTTCTTCCTCTTTTCGCCTGAGCTCAGCAGTTGCTTCTGCTTCTTGCTTACGTCTCAGCTTAGCAGCTTCTTCCTCTTTTTGCTTGAGCTCAGCAGCTTCTTCTTCTTTTCATTTGAGCTCAGCAGCATCTTCTTCTTGCTTTCTCTTGAGTTCTGCTGATGCTGCTTGCTCTTCTAGTTGAAGCTGAGAGAGTCGTGTTGTGAACATTTGTTCCTTGGTTTCTATCTGTTGACGCTGGACTCTTAGCCTCTCAAGGATAGCTTGATACTTAAGTATGTTGCTTCTGATCCTTGCTAAATGTGATTCTATTTCGTGTGAGGTAGTATCTTGATGAGAATCAAGATGATCAGTTCCCCCTGAATCCAAGAGGGGTACATTCTCATTTTCTATTTCCTTGTTGAAATCTTTGGAGGTGGTTTGGTCATCCTCCTATTGTAATTGTCTACGATACGTGGTTTGCTCAGAACTGGGGGATGCTAGATTTGGTTCTGGAACTGTCTTGGACGGATTAGGTGATTGATCCGCCCCTTCAAGCGTAGCATCAAACTACAAGTTCTTGGCAACTGATTAGATTGATGTATCTTGATTTGTCTTCTTTTTCTTTTGTCGTCGAGGCTGTTCAGCAATTGGTTGGTTGTCTTGCTGTAAGACGTCTTCAGAGTTGATAACTGTTTGTTTCATTTTTCTTCTATTTCGCCTTTGTTTAGGCTTCTGAGCGGAGGTGCATGTCTTCTTTGGTTTCTTGGGTTCTTCAACAGTTCGAACTGTCGGAATGGTATTGAGATCCTAAGATGTCTCAGCATCTATTTCCATCTCGTCTAAACTTTCATCTGCTTCATCTTTTTTAATTAAGCGATAGACTGGGACCTTTGGCGGAATAAAATCGGACGGTATGAGATCTTCTCCTTCATCTTGTATTCCTAGAATCCGCTCAAGAAGGTAGCTAACCTTCAAACCTAGACCGATGCTCGAGGAGAACTTCCTTTTGGTTGGGATATCTTTGTTCTTCTTCGCATTCTCCAGTAATCGACTAAAGATGTATGTAGCCCAATTTACCCCAGGACAGTCATCAAGAGCCATCATCAGAGAGTATTTGGGACTACTTAGCTCAAATAGGGATCCAATCCCACAATAAATCATCCTCAGCGCGATCTCACTGAGTATCTTATAGGATGGGTTCAGTTCGGATACCTTTGTGGCAGCTTTGAATTTTTTGGCTGCCTCGGGCTTTTTCCATTTTAGCCAGTGAGCCATCAATTCATCTGTATTGTTCAGAAGATAACTGACGATGTTTACTCCGGTCTTTGGTAGATGTAGATGTCGAGCAATGGGAGCAGGATCAAACTTTATCTTCTTCGTGGCAACCGTAGTTAGGAAGAATTGATCTTCGTCGTCGAATGTGGCATTTTTGTAGAACTCAACGACACGATTTGGGTTGAATCTCTGAGGACATGCAGTTAAGAATTTTGTTAAATTCTCACTTTAAAGCTTTCCAGCAATGTCTTGGGCGATCGTCTCGTTGGTGGTGATTGAGAGGAAGTTCATCTAGTTTAGAATTTTCTCCTTCATGACCTGTGATATTAGAAGTTGTCGATCGATGGTGCCAGAGTTTTCAACTATCTGAAATAGTTCTTCCTGTGAGGCTTCCTTAGTGATGACGAGTGGTCCGGGATTATCAAAAGCGCTGGCATCCATGATTTGATTTTTCCCTTTCGGCATGATTCAGAGATTAAGTATGGTTGATCTAGAAATACTTGGAGTGGAGGTCTTTGAATATCTTTGACTTATGGACTAGCAGTGGGGGAGTGTTTAAGACAGCGGCAATTGGGATTTACGAAATCATGATGATCGATTTTCTATCCAGATCATGGGCTGAGATGAAAACCCCTTTCTGTTCAGGTCATCTGGCACGCCGTGTAGTAGCATATGGAAAGATTGACGTGGCTTTGGGTAATATGCCATCATGTTGTTCCGTATTTAATGCTATGTGCCGCTAAATTCTTCGCGGTAATCAAAAATGCGCTCCTTTGTGCTCACCAGTTTTCTCTCTCCTCAATCTTCGGCGAGAGTTACATAAGATAGTTTGAAAGGCTATTTCTAACAAGAGAGCTGAGCTGCTACTTCCTTGGTCAGGTAGAAACTGTTTCTCCCTTTGATATTGATTGATGACATTGATAGTTTCCTCCACGCGTAGTGGCCATTCAGTTCTTGATATTTGGTCGAAGACAAAATTTCGTATCTACAAGCTTTGACTCTTGATGACATATGCATGGTAATATCGATCTTGTCCACCAACATCAAGTTTGTATATGCACCCGATAGTTGTCAGATATTCAAATCACGACTCTTTAGATTCTGAATATCAATAGGAAGCGTTGTTACTTATTAATAAGTTGTTCCCTTCATTTAAATGGAACGATTTCGTCTTGAACATCACACGATCATTTCTATACATATCTCTTCACAAAGATATCATCAATGTCACTTCTCATATCCTTCTGAGATAACCCTACTGAATCCATTCACAACCATGTTTTCTGCAAATATTATCTCCATTGATCGGAACAAAATCTTCCATCGGGTTGGACTGGAGGTCGAGTATGTGATAGAACCTCAGGTATATGAAGATGTAATGATGATTTTACAAGCCAATGGTCTAGAGAAGTTCGTCAGCCTAAGGCCACATAAATTTCAAAAAGATGTCTTGAGGTCGTTAGCCTACTCCAACCTCATCTCAGGAGAGGGTGAGATTATTGGCATCATCAACAACCAATTGGTTCGCTGGACTCCTAATTCCTTTTCTAAGGACTTTGGGCTCCCCCGAGGTCGCAGTCCAGTTGAGAACTATTTCGAAGGCGTGACAGCGCCTGAATGGTCTGCATGGAATAGATGGAAGGAGGCTGATGCTAATTTCCATCCAAGGGCATCAGCATATTGGCGGATGCTTAGATATAGAGTGATTTTCGACATCATCAACCACATGATCGTCGACAACCCTCCGCTTGATCTAGACTTTTCTCCGGCTGTCTGGAAGGGAATGATGCCATTTGAAGGTTAAGAAGAAGTTGACTGGGTTGCATTCGTCTTCACACAGGTGCGCGAGTCTTTGGAGCTTCTGCCTGACGTCCCAATTCCTTATGGGATGCAGCTGAGCTGGCCCTTGGAGCAGAGGTTCCCATCCCTTGTGCAAGGCCCGACCAATATCAGGGATTTTGACTTCCATCCCCCAAGACCTCGTCCCTCTTCATAACTGGAATCAGTGTTTCAAATCTTTTGTATATTGTAGAATTTTTACTTCGGTAATGTATTTCATGTGAATGGAATGAAATCTCTTTAAATTTTCAGTCTTGATTCTTAGAGCTTTGACAATACAGTTTCCTGAACTGTACACTGCAGACATTTGTACATGATTCAGACTTTTGAAATCTCAGAATCTGAACTTCCTTCTATTAGAAATAGATTGGTGATCTTGAAATCGTATCTGTACGTCCATTGATTGATTGATTTTATAGTCTGCTCCTTTAGCGTCCTGTAGGCTTCGTCTTTACGTCTATTCTGGAGTAATGAGATGCAGGGCAATCAATTTCGATTCATCGATCCTCGCACAGAATTCACCAATAAATACTCTTGGACTAAAGGAATATTTATCACTTCATACTTGCAAAAGTTTCTTTGCTCCTTGCAATATCTTCAAGAAAATGGATCCTCCTCCTGAGATGGTGAGTGGTATTGTGAAAATCTCTGTCCACCGGAACAAGATCCTGGATTATGGTGGATTCTGGCGACAGAACTGGAGCACCCTTGCCATCTTTAAAGAAGTGCTGGAAAAGTTGGAGGCTAACCATCTTGAATCCTTTGTGGTTAAAGAACCTTGTTCTTTCCATAAAGATTTATTGAAGGTGCTTGCCTATAATTCCACGGTCATGGAGGATAAGATTTACTTCAATCTCAATGATGAGGAGTTCCATTTGACTGCTGACAATCTTGTTGCTGAGTTTGGACTTAAGCAAGGTGGCATCCCGGTCAAAGACTATCTTCAGTATGTCATAGGACCTGAATGTTCAACATGGAACAAGTGAAGAGTATTGGAGGTCGGTTTCCATCCGACTGTGACTAGCAAATTCCTCAAGCCGCGTTATAAGGCGACTTTTGACATAATCAACTAGATAATAGTCTGCTACACTTCTCAGGTTACCAATTTTTCATCGTTGGTATGGAAGGCTATGATGGCATTTGAAGATCAAGCTGACGTAGATTGGGCTGCTTTCATCTTCGATCGCCTGATAACTACATTTAAGAATCTTCCTGAGGTCGCCATTCCATACGGCATGCAGCTGGGCTAGCTCATTGAGAAGCGACTCCCTCTCCTCACAGAGGATGGAACCAGGCTGATTGCTATTGACTACTATCCTTCAAAATGTGCTTCCTCCTATTTCCCTTAGATGTGGACTTCATGTATCTAGATTAGACAATGTATCTTCCTTATTATAATTAATGAAGTCTTATTTTACTTGTCTCCAACAAACTACAAACAACGACAAATTGTAACTGACTTAATCGTTATCTCTTAATATGTACAGTTTGACTGTGTGTAATAATCAATTATCATCTCCTTCTTTTGAGATTCCATCAAACTCTAGAAGACCTAGTTTGATGCATAGCTCTTTAAAACAAGCCTTAGGTAGCGGTTTGGTAAAAATGTCTGCTAGCTGGTCTTCAGTTCTAATATATTCCACCGAGACATCCTCCTTTTCAACATGATCGCGGATGAAATGATGATGAATATTAATGTGCTTCGTCCTAGAATGTAGAACCGGATTCTTTGAGATTGAAATTGCGTTGTTGCTATTCCAGTAGATAGGGACACATCTTGTATCTATGTCATAATCCCTAAGTTGCTGCTTTATCCAAAGTTCTTGAGCACAACAACTAGCTGCTGCTACATACTCTGCCTCTGTGGTTGATGTAGCCACGGAATACTGTTTCTTGCTAAACCAGCTGATCATTTTATGTCCTAAAAACTGACATGTTCCACTTGTGCTCTTTCTGTCAATTCTGCAGCCTCCAAAATCTGAATCAGAGAATCCATTTAACATGATTCCATCAGTTTTGGGATACCAGATACCTAGAGACTCTGTACTCTTGAGATATCTTACAACTCTTTTTGTTGCATCTATGTGTGACTTCTTAGGGTTCGCCTGGAATCTTGCACATACTCCCACGACATAAGATATATCAGGTCGTCTGGCAGTGAGATACAGTAGAGACCCAATTATTCCTCTATAAGTTGTTGGGTTGATAGGTTCTCCTTCTTCATCGAGAGTGATCTGAAAACTGGTGCTCATAGGAAGCCTTAGAGATTTTGTCTTCTCAGGACAAAATTTGTTGATCAGGTCTTGAGTATACTTCTTCCGATTTATGAAAATTCCTTCATCAGACTGATCAACTTGCAAATCAAGAAAGTATGTCATCTTGCCCATCATACTCATCTAAAATTTATTCTGCATCAGCTGGCAAACTTCTCACATAGCTTGGTATTTTTGCTTCCGAAGATGATGTCGTCTACATAGATCTGAACAAGTAGGATATCCTCTCCATCCTTTATCTTGAATAGTGTTCAATCTATAGCACCTTTCTCAAATCCACTTTTGAGCATAAACTGTGAGAGAGTTTCATACCATGCTCTAGGTGCTTGCTTTAATCCATATAAAGCTTTCCTTAGCTTGTAGATTTGATTCCTTGCTCGAAACCTGGGGGTTGTTCAACGTAGACCTCTTCCTTTAATTCGCCATTGAGGAAGGCACTCTTCACATCCATCTGAAGAACTGTGAAGTTGTGGTAGGCTGCATACGCCAGGAATACCCGAATAGCTTTGAGTCTGGCGACTGGCGCAAATGTCTCATCGAAGACTATTCTTTCACATTGTGCGTATCCCTTTGCAACCAATCTTGCTTTGTTTCGAACAATGGTACCGGTCTCATCTCTTTTATTCTTGAAGACCCACTTGGTACCAATTACAGACTGATGTGTAGGTCGATCCACCAGATACCACACATTGTTGCAAGTGAACTCATTTAGTTATTCTAATATCGCATTTATCCAGTCTGTTGATTTTAGAGCATCTGTAATCTTCACTGGTTTGATCTGAGATAAGAAGCAAGATATCAGTGTTGTCCCTTGTCTGGTTCGAACAAGATTTCCAATATCATCGAGGACGCCTTCTTTGGGATGATCTCTTAGCCAACTTGGCTTCTTCACAGGTACAGCTTCAGCACGGGCAGCTGGATCTTCAGAAACTGTAGGATGTTCCCTTTGAGATGATTCAGTAACAGATTTTGGAACTGTTTCTTTTTCTTGTTCAGAAACTTCTCCATCTCCTTTCTCAGGAACACCTTCATCTCCCTGACCTGGAACTGCATTCTGTTCAGCATCTGGATTCTGAATTATAGTCGGCTCGCCAGCTAATTCTGCTTCATTGGCATCCTCAAGGTCGACATCCTTAGTATCAGCTTGCTCTGCTTCCAAGATCATTTTCTGTGCTTCAGGGGGCTTCTTTTCACCTGGATCTTCTATGTTTATGGTCTTTGAGGCCTCAGCGATGGCATTTGCATCATCGTCCCTCTCGGCTGCTTGGTGTCCAGCCGAGGCAACTGGAGTCTCAGGGATATCATTCAAACATCTAATTAGAGGAACTGTTTCATTATGATCAAGATCACTCTCAGAATCCTCAATGACATCCTCGATCTCGTGATTCCATAGACTCAGTTCTTGGAGTGTCCGTTGTAGATCTCGTAGGGGGTCTTGTGCAGCCGTGTGTTGAATGCGCTTCTATTCTATGTGTACCAGGCTTTCCAAGGTTGGTATCGGCCATCATGGTTCTCACTGCTTCTTTGAGTGTTCTGTTTCTTCGCTCAACAAGACCGTTTTGTTGAGGAGTTCATGGCGCAGACTTCTCATGTCCAATCCTAATTTCAGCACAGAAGTCCATTAGAGGTCCATTATAGAATTATGTCCCATTATCTGATCTTATTCTCTTAACTTTCACTCCTTTGTCATTTTGAAGGCGTGTGATCAGTTCCGGTAGCCGAACTTTGATTTCATCCTTGGACTTGAGCAACACCACCCACTTGTATCTTGAATAATCATCAACAACCACCAATGTGTATCTTCTTTTTCCAATTGTGGGTGGGGTGTCTGGACCAAACAAATCCATAAGGAGCAGTTCCAAGATCCTCTCTGTGCTCACTGTGACTGGTCTGCTCTAGAAAGTGGCTTTCGTTTGTTTACCGAGCTGGCAAGATTTACACACTCCTTTTTTCTGGAACTTCTTCTGTGGTAGTCCTTCAACTAGGTTATGTTTCGCCAGATGTTGGATCGAGTTGAAGTTCAGATGGCTAAGTCTCTTGTGCCACAGCCAGTTTATTCCTTCTGAGGAATTGAGTGCTATGAGGCATGTCCCTCTTTCTCCACTGGACCAGTCTACATTGTATCAACCTCCTCTTCTGATTCCTCTGATTATGATCTTGTGAGTCACTTTGTCTATTATTTGGCATTCTGATTCTTCAAATCTGACAATATAGCCACTTTCACTTAGTTGGCTTATACTAAGAAGATTGTGCTTCAGATTGATGACTAGAGATATGTTCTGAATGATGATTCCATAGTGTTCCGTGCATCTTTTCCCGATCACTTGTCCCGTGGCCTTGTTCCCAAAGTTGACCAATGCTCCTTGGTACATTTCAAGGTTCTTGATTAGATTGTAGGGATTGAGTCTACGATGGACAACATGAATTGCCATTATTAAATTCTTGCCAATGATCGTTCTTAGGATACCAGGAATAAATTTCAATTAAATAAACCATGCGAACCTATGCATGTTCCTACAAATTTAATTGCAGAGGATGGAATTTAGGAATACCTGATCTTCACTGTTTGATCTACAGTTCTAGATCGGAGCCAATAACGATGAACTGAATCTGGATCTGAATCTGAACAATGGCGTTGGAAGTTGTTCCTACAGATCTGATCTTCTGATCTGTTCCCTAGCTCCTTGAAAATCTGGTGAGGATTATCTACCAAGTTGAATCAGGAAGCCGGAGGATTTGATCAGAAAAATCCCCTTCCTGATCGCCGATTCTCTCTCTATATATATCTCAATATTCTGATTTTGAATATCAAACTGTATAGTGTCGGCTACTACTTCTGATCTGAGAGAGAAAACCTTTATATAGTGTTAGGGTTTCTCAAAACCCTAACACTAATGGGCTTGAGCAGTTTGTGGGCCAGACCAGGGATCAAATGCAAATAATAAAGTGGGCCCTCTTTATTAATTAATTCTTCCTTGTTCAACCCAGAACATAATTAATTAATAAAACATTGTTTTAACCTTCACCACGGTAATAATGCTGACTCGCCCCTTTATTACCACGTTATTAGGAACGGGTTGTATTAAACTAACATGATCCACATATTTAAGGTTTTAGATATTCATTAATTAATTTGGCTTATGACAATCAACCACAATTAATTAATCTCTTATTTCCTGAGTAATACCACTCACGCCTTTTCACTTATGTCTGAATTAAGTAATTCAACCTGCAGGGTTTAGCATAATGAACCTTGTGAGCTCCTCAGGGAATGTCACCATCCTGAAACGGATATGCTTACCTAAACGTCCAGCCTAAGCAGGCCACACACAAACTGCCAACACCCAAAATATGGGTATAAGAATACATGTAAGACTCGCCACCATGGTAAATCAAAGTGTGGTCAATCTGTGTGTGCCCCTTATCCTTCAGTTATGTTTAAGATCATAGGAAGTATGTTAGGGGTCTGGCTCATTCATATGTCAATGAGAATGGCACATCCCACTATTGATCCCATCAATACATAACCATGTATCGACACATCAAGTAGCTGGGATAAGCCCACTTATGAACTGATGTGCCGCAGCTTAGACCGACAACCTATCCAGGGACTGTCTCAACTATGATACTGTTTATATCTCACTAGGTCAAACAATTCATATGATTCTCTGTGATCTCCTACACACCACATGGTCATCCCTATAGGCGAGATAATAGGATATTATGGTTCGTTGTATGTTTGTTTCATCAAACAACGTGCATTGTTGTAGCAACACATATATGAAGACCATTGTACAAAATACTTAATCATATATGCTTTCAGTATGCAATCCCAACATAGATCCCTTTCTTCTGTCATATGAGCCGAGCATCCGTTGTCTAATATCCATGTATTTGCCTTCTTTTGTGAACTTGGCCTCAGAATTTTGCCGTTTGAAGCGCTTTCTTTTTCATCATCAATAATGTCTCCATCAATTGTTGCCATGAAGGCTAGGAGTGCTTCCTCATCTCTTTCATCCTCAGACGTGTAGTATCCATCATCATGGTCCGGTACGTCTGGCACTTCGGTTCTGGTGAGCATTGCTTGGGCAACAGCTCTGGATGCTCTCTTCTCGAACACCTTCTTCAATCTGTCTCTCTCCTCCTGAGAGACTAGGGGGCATTCATACTTCAGATGATCTGGAGAGTTGCACTCATAACATGTGCATAGCTCTCTCTTCATGAACCTTTGCTCACTGGATTGTGCTTCCTTTTCCTTTCCTTTTGCCTTCTCCAGAAGCATGGTCAGGTTCCTCAATTGTTCCTCCAGTTTGGCCACTGACAGTTTAGTTTCCTTCTTCTGAACTATGTTGGAGGTGTCCTTCACTGATGACGATTGATAGGCAGTTTTCTCGAAGTAAACTGGCCTTTTTAAACGTCTTTGGAGGTCTCTCTTCACGAAGAATGCTACATCACCATCAACTGTTGAATTTGGAGTTTGAACTACTTCATTTCTGTTCACTATCTGGATGTCCCATTCATGGGCTTGAAGTTCGGCGAACAGTTCTTTGGTGGTCATTTTGGAGAGATCCATGGTCTTTAAATTGGTGGTTTTAACAAACCAGTCTTCCTATGGCAGTCTTGAAAGAATTTCGGCATTCATATATGCCACTTTTTCTTCTCTTCCAAGGTTTTTCATCTCACTGACGATGGCATTAAACCTTGCTTCCATCGATTTGATTGTCTCGCCAGGTAGCATCTGGAAGGATTCATACTTCTCCACGACGACCTGCTTCTTGTTGTGCTTCAACGCTTCTGTTTCCTTAGTAAGACTGTTGATTCAATCCCAAAGTTCCTTGGCCGAGTTGTTCTCAACGGCTGCATCGTGGAGGGAATCTGGGAGGGATTGTATGATCATCTCTTGTGCAATGAAATCGACCCGATGACGTTTCATATCCTCAAATGTCCAGTCCTCTATTGGTTTGTCTATGTACTTGACATGACCTGGATTTTCTCCTGCCACAAGGAGGACTTTAGGCATTTGAATCTTCAGAGGTCCATTCGTCAAGACTTCATCCATCTCTTAGAGTAATGAGACACTTCTTCTTCCATACTTCAAACTTCTCTGGGTTGTACTTGGGAAGGCTAAGATAAGTCATCATTTTCTAAAAATAACCTGCTCGCTAAGCACACTAGACAAACAATTAGAGTGTTAGGAAGTACGGATCCGGTCTTAAGCGACTCAAAACAGGACAGTCTAGAAAGACCAACCTCGCTTTGATACCACTTGTTGGTCCCAGATCAGAGTACGTGTAATGTGCTGCGAAAGTGTTATAACAGTCAAATACACTCTAATTATAAGCAGTTCAGTTCCTAAATAACACAGTTTTGCTTAGCAGTTTTAGAAACACAGTTTATGTTAGCCAGCAGATTAGGTTAGCAGTTTTACAGGTACGAGCAGTTGACAGTTTCTACACTTCAACACTTATAGGATAAGTGTTGAAGGTTTCAAGATATAAATGAAAATTGTAAAGTGCGTAAAGTAAGTAAAGTTGTAAACAACACAGGATATTTATAGTGGTTCGGAGCCTTAAGCCCTACGTCCACTCTTTGGATATCAGATCCGGTAATTCACTAAGTTATGAAGATACAATCCTCACGATCTATAACCAGTTGCTGTAGAAGCCTCCGTCCATAGCATAATGGATCACTCACTCAGGCAATTGTACTTCACTCCTTCTTCAGTCCGTCGAAGACTCTGCGTCTTCTCTGTAGACCGGCTCGAAGTTGGACTGAGGACAAACCATCATTTTCCTTCTCTGGTAGCTTGGATGGTTGAGTTCTTCCCAAAATGTACACAGTTTGGCAGTTGCACGTAATAACCTTCTCTTCCTTTGCAAGAGCAGGCTGCTGTGTTCTTACTCAAAAAGTAAGAACACCAAGAAAGTGGATTAAGTTAGCTAACTTAATCCTCGTGTACTAGAGGTCACGCAGTGAATCTTTAATGGCTCCTTGAGCAGTAAATGCCTCGTGTTCAATAAATGAACCACATAGTTGATTTCTTCTTGCTTGAGAGCGTTAAATGTTTTGAGCGCTTGTTTCTGCAGATAGGCAAGAATAAATTGTGAGGTTTTCAGATGAGCAAAGGTTTTCTTGTCACTGTTGTTCCTGCTATTTATAGGTGTGAAACCAGAAAATAGCCGGTAGAGACATTGAGAAGGATGTCCAATCATAGTCCATCCTTCTCTGAAAAAGTCTCTTGCCTTTCTGCTTTTACTGCTACAATGTCCTTCTTTTCTAAGAAGTTTGTGCTTGTTGTGTTAGACGTCAACAACGTTGTACGCAAGTCGCAGCTGAGTATTTGTCTGTCTTTTATCACTGACTTTCTTGGAGTTCTCCTGCGACTTGTTCGACATCTTGCTATATACGCATTCCTTTATGCGAAACTGTCTAGGTCTGAAATTTTGAGCGCCTCTCAACTGTTTCTACATGAAGACTATGTCCATAGTTTTCTTGAATAACTAATCCTTGTCAGGGTAACTTGTCTGCGCAGTTTTTGTGAGACCTTTGTTCTGCTCTGCTTGTCTTCATCTTGTATGTTCGGCAGTTATCCTCGTCTGAATGACGTCTTCTTCAAAACTGTTCCACAGTTTTGATGTTTTCCTTCTTCCTAGACTATTATAACTCGATAATCCTATACAAGGATTACATGAGGTAATAACTCTAAGGCCTTGACTTTGGTATATTGTTTTGACACATCAAAACATCAATTTAAGGTGGGATTTCTACATCAACACCTAACAATCTTGATGTGACCTGATATTTCAGTACATGTTTCTAGGCTTGTTTTTGAGCTTTTAAGTGCGTATGCATATTTAGCATGTTAAAATATTGAGCCTAAAAATAGTATAGTAAACTAGGAATCAATATTGTGATCATTTGGGAAATTTTGAGATATTTGGCTCCATTTTGGAATGTTGAGAATTGTTTTTGATTCTACTTTATTTAAAATGTATATCATGTTTAGAGTCATGCCTAGACTCGTTTTTTAGAAATATTTTGGTATTTTTGGAAATTGAATGAACGAGCCCGGACAACCGTTTAAGCCGAAACCTCATTTTCTCACACAAGATGTAGAGCCCATTGTTTCGATCGACACATTTGGTGTCGATCAACATGCTCATTTCGACCGACGCAGAATGTGTCGATCTACACAAGCCACTTTGATCAATTTCTCACCCGTTGATCTCTTATTTCGATTGATAAATTTTCAAATCAATCAATAAACTTCACATCGACCGACACACTTATATTTTAATCGATGTTGATTTGTTTCAAATAAATTATTCATATCGATCGACATCAACTAGTCGGATCGACATAGGTACGTCGATCAACACATCCAATCCTTCTTGATCATTTGACATTCTTTTGTCGATCGACTTTACCTATCTCCTATTTCGTTCGACATTTCTTACATCGATCGACACATAGATAAATTCTTTTCTTTCATGCTCACACTAAAACCTTTTGATGTGAACCAACTTTGGTTGATCAACCTGATCTTTCTTAACCTAAACATCCATTTGAAATCTACTTTGACATGAACCTATCAAACCTCAACATTAAAATCTCATATAACTATGAATCATGAGCATATCAAAACTCCTTTAGATGACGTTTCTTGACCTAATGCTGAGTCATTAGATGAATCATCGTACACTTGTTCAATTGAACCAAACAATGAGCTTACTTTCCAAAACATTTTTTGATATTGAATCATAACCCATTAGCCAAATGTTTGACTTCTTTGTTCATCAAATTGATCCGATAAAGTTATTTTACATATTCTTCTATCCGAAGGCTCAAGATTTGAAAAGTCCAAGGATGATTTTAAGTCTAGCATTCTTTGATGTTCAAATTAACGGCTATATCAATCATTTAGCCCTTGAGGACTTACTGAGATTCCTTAATTTTATTGGAAAGGGCAAGAAGAAAGTAGTCAACTAGACCTAACTGCTTGATTACCGCACCTAGTCAAGGTGGAGTTTTCTTACCCCTATATTGTGGGTTAAACTAAAATGAAATGATATTTTCTTTTCAAAACAAATCAAAGCATGAAATGAATGATGTTTTTGTTTTAATATTTTGTCATTGGCTACTATTTTTGTTTGCTACTGTTGGGAAATCTGGCTAAGTTTCCTTTCTCCAGTTGATAGCTTAGATCTTAGTTTTGGTGTCTAAGTGTTTTGGTGGATCAAATCCTAAGTTCAACCAGCGTCAGTTTGTCTCTAGAATAGCTCTAGTCTCAAATGTAAAGTCCTGTTTAGGTCTTTTGAGTTGTAAGTCGTAGCTGATCAAGACTCATGCTGGCTACTGTTCACCAGCATGAGATGTGCTTACCAGTTGAGATAAGTCTCACCAGCAAGCGGCTGACAAAGACTCATGCTGACACTGTTCATCAGCATGGAGTAGAGCTATTGACTGGTTACTGTTCACCAGTTGGGAAGATTTCACCAGCAGGAGGCTGAGAGATCTTACCAGCAGAATATGTGTTCTGGCTGACACTATTCACCAGCGGTGAAACCACCAGTCACGGGAGATTCCAAGAGATAACATCAGACAAATTGGTAGACCTTGATTGTGCTAAGGAAAGTCACCAGCAGAGACTGCCAGCACAAGATCACCAGCATGATCTACCAGTCGGAGGTTATCAGCAGAATTCAAGATTCGCTCTCCCAGAGTCTTAGAGACAAAAAGAAGATTCGTCGAGGAATTAACTGACAGAGTATGACTTTAAGGAGGATACCTTAAAGTCTATCAGCTCAAGACCACCAGTTCGGATTCCTCGTACTGACGAATAGAGTCGTTCTGGCACAAAGAGATCTGTGTCAGATAAAGCGACCAAAGGTATGGCGCTTTCCGGAAATTCCTACCTGCCGCCTGCAGAAGGACATGCGAGGACAGAGACTTTTCCGGATGTGTCCAAACGGCTAGTATTTGAATCTGAATCTCACGTCTATAAATACGTGAGATTCAACAACATTCAATACTCTTCTCCGAACGCTCAACTACCGAAAGGCATAAACTTTATTGCAAACAAGCAAATCGTTCGAGGCTTTTTCTTAAAGCTACTCCGTGTGTCAATCATTTGAACACGAGACTCCAAGCTTCTAGCTTGTGAGTTATTGATCTCATTTGGTGTTCTTTCTCATTCCGAGGAAGAACATAGCAGCTCTTGAGCCAGCCAGCTCCAGAGTTATTACGGGCAGTTTTGCCGCCAGCAAGAGTCAAGTTCTTGGGAGAACTCAACACCCAATCAGTCGGAGGAGGAGGTTGAAGTGACGTGCTCGCACTCCATCCATCTGACGAGAGTTGAAGAAGGACAAGGACCGGGAGCGGTTGATCCAGTGGACTGGTAGACGAGGCATCTACCAGCTGGAAATAGATCGTAGGAAATCTTGTACCGGATTACTCTTCTTAGTGAATTTCCAGTGCTTCGACTGGAGAGTGGACGTAGATCAGTTGATCGAACCACTATAAAATATCCTTGTTATTTACTGCTTTCAGCATTTACTTACTGATTTAAAACCCAGCACCCAAGTGCTGGAGTATAACTGAAACCAGTTTATAACTGTGCAAACTCGACTCTAAAATTTTCTAAGTCCTGAGTCATCAGCTGACCAGCCAGTTGCCAGTCAGCTGAATACTCAGTTGCCAGTTGACTTACCAGCTGACAAGGTCCCAGTCAGCTGTGTAACCAGCAGAGTGCAAGAAACGAACTTACGTATTTTCCGCTGCCAAAGTATACCCTGATATCCGGGACCAACAGCTACCTATCCTCTCTGCGGGGGAACCTCACTTAGAGACAAACATCAAACATACTAAACGTGGATGTTGGCTCTGCGTTCTGCGAGCGTTAACGATTGTGCCCTGGTAGTGAAAGAAATACCATGAGTTAGTAGACAATGATGTTGATATGCTAGGAGTCCTGTCCTACTAGGACTAGCTTCGTGATTGTGGTAGGAGGCCACCTCCTAGTCATATATGTTTTAATCACAAATAGTTTAACGGTTGTAAAGAGCATTCCAAAATCCATAAAATGATTTTGGTGCTATAGGAGAATTTCAAACTTAAAACCCCTTGTGTGACTCGATGTAAAGGCATGACAAAATTATTTACAAATGTATTATTTTCTGGCTTGTGTCCACTAAATACAATTTTTACTTAACCTCGTGCATTATTTCAAAAATTTATAGGTTAAAGATGCTTTAGAGCGGGGTACAAGGCAGCGGTGATTGTGGAGCTGAAGAATTCTTCTTTGTAATAGTTATATTCTACTTCATTGAATACTTTTCACTACTAAACTCATATCTTTTTATATACTTTTGTTGATGTTAATCATTGAACTATACAATATTACACGACTCGATATGTCAAGACCTCTTGTAGATGAGGCTCCTTTACCTCTTTTGATATACTTGGGATGATTGTATTTGATTTATATCATTGAATTGTGTGTTTTGATCACTTTTAATGTGCCTCAAATCCTGATTGACGTCTTATTTGTAATTCGGGGTGTGATATTTCTTTTTCACGAGTGTGCTTTCACATAACAAATTGAATATCCATAATACTAAATAAAAAAAATTAAAAAAAAAATCGACTAGAGAATTGGACCCCTCCTAACCTTTACATTGATCCGCCGAGCGTCTATATATAATATAAAGAGTAAGAAATATAACTCATTTGAATAACTGATAAAGTATAAGAACGGGTGTCAATTTGTTTATGCATCATAGTGAGGAAAAGATTGGTATCTATAAATGAATAAATTATATAGAGTTCTCATTTTCAATATCCCCACCTCCATCACCCAAAATCGTCAATTGTATACTTTATTTTATTTTGACCAATCAACTCATTGATATATATTTCGAATATTCCAGTCCCCATGTGCGTATATTTGCGTTTAATTTTATAAGCTTTACTAGTATTGCACCCACGCGATGTGTGAGAAGTTTAATTATTTGTATTAAAATAATTTATTAATAGCTAACTAATGCAACTAATTAGTCCCCTTGCTCGGAATATAGTAGTAAAAGTACCTTCCTTGAACCAAGATGTCACATATTTAAGCTTTCTAGGGAACATCTGGATGTATGAGTTAAAAAAAATGCTACTAATGAGGGGATCACATCTTAACATTAGCTTCATTTTTTATCCTTCAATATTTTATAAAAAATTTAACAATCATAACTCACTCAATTTTAGTTATTTTTTTGCGTGTCATATTTAAATTAAAAATTATTTAATTATTCTTCATGGGAAATCCCTAAATCAACTATTAAATTAAATTATAATTCATATAATGCATCCAATTTTACTTTAAAATACATATATCGATATAGATTTTATACATTTAAATATTCTTTACAATTGATTATAATTCACATGCATACTAAGATAAATAATAATTAAGTAAAAGTTAATCTAATTGATTAATACATTTACAAAATATATGTGTTTTAAAGATTTTAAAGTATTAACTACGAAATATTTCTAAAATTAAATTTCATACATGATTCCATATTTTTTTAAATTGATTATAATTCTCATGTATATTATAAGAAAATAATAATTCAGAAAAAGTCAGCCTAATTGATTTATACATATTTCCTTAAAATGTATAATAATTCTAAGATTTAAATTTTTTACCGCTCATTTCCGGATCATGGGGATATATGTATCCTAGCTAATTCCTACTCCTTAAATTTACCAATGTTATAGGTATCCTTATATAAGGTTTTTAATTGATCCAATTGGGAAATAATTAATAGTATGCATAATTTCCTTAAAACTCGGGATTATGATTATAATCATTTATATTAAAATAATAAGCAAAACACTTATCTAAAGAATTAGTAATTACCACATATATTATTGGAAAATAGTAATTAAAAAAATGAATCTAACTGATTTATGGATATTCCAAAATAAAATGTAAAATTTTATAATAAAATTACATAGAGTTTCTAATATTTAATTTGATAAATATTTACCTATTCTTGAAATTTGATTATAGTTCACATGCATATTATGAGAACATACTACTTAAGGAAAATTAATTAATTAATTTATGCATATCAAAGATATATGCGTATAACTTCCAAGTATTTATAAAATTCAATTTGATACATCTTTCCATTTTCTTGAAAATTGATTATAATTCCCACACATATTATAGAGTGATAATAATTAGGGAAAAGCCCAATCTTATTAATTTATGTAATATATTCCTAAAATAGATTATAGATTATTTGTAAGATTAATTTATGCTATCCAGATAATTCAATTTCAAAATATTTTAACCACTTCATATCATTATTGTTCATTTAAAATTCTAATATAATATCCAATAATTTTTTTCAAATAAATAATTATACTAAAAAATTGATGAAATGCACAATTAGAACACTATCAAATCATGGAAGGGATAATCACTACCCCATCTAAATAATGTATCCAATATAACAAAATTGCATAACCAAAATCATCATATATTCTGATGGAAATCAAGAAGCCGATGAGGGAAATTTCCAATATTACAAAAAGTAAAGTCAACAAAATGACTTAAACTGTATTATTTGAGTAATCATATTTGTTTGTTGCATATTCAAAAAGATAGAAACACGTATTTGTGCTTATAATAATTTAAAATAACTTGCAAAAATCAATAACTTTATAGTTTGTATACAACTGAATACATATATTATTACACAATCTAGGATGAATAAAGTAGAAAGATTGATGAGGTATTAATCACAATCGTTGGTGCAATTACAAACATTAATGTCTAATCCATTAGAGTTGCATTATCCAACTCCTTTGTAAGATCTCGGGTATGATTCTTTGCAATTCACTTCATCACAACCTCTTGAATTAATCACAATTGTGCATTTCTCTTTCCCCTGCACAACTGCAATAGCCATTCCAATGCAACTGCAAAAAAAAAGAAAAAAAAAGGACTTCCTTGTTAGAGAAAAATGATATATTTTTAGATTTATAATAAAAATATAAATATATAGACGTACCTGACAGAGGAAGGGTAAAGAGATGGAGAAAACTTGGCCATCTCTTTTGCTTAATTTGAGTTCTCTATTTTATTTGATATGAATTGTATGCATTATATTGAAGTGGTGGTGTAGATGTGTGGTTTGTATAGGATAAAATTATAAACTCAATTAGGAAACACAATCTCATTGCAAAACCTATCCACATTTAATGTGAATATTTTATCTCGAGATCTGCTGAATTTATTCAAAAAAATTTAGCACCATATATAACACAATCCCTTTAGTATAATATCTAATGATTCTTTATACAAATCTCAATCAATTTATTTGTAATAATTTTTTATCCTCATATATTAAGGTATCAACATTATATATGGTACATAAATTTCATATTTATGCAATGAAATATTTTTTTTTCCTTTGAGTAGATACGAACGTTATTGATGGAGATTTAATATAATTATTTATTTTCATAAATATAATTCAACTATTAACTAACTAATATAATTAAACATTTTCATCGCATAAATCACATGACAAACTAATAACTAATCAGTGTAATAAAATTCTTTCAAAATTAAATGAAAATTTTCTATTTAAAGAATCCCCATTTTCTCTTCTTGATATTTTAATTGATTTTAAATCTAACTAATTAAATTAGGCATTTGATTCATATTTATAACTAAACTAGGTTAAATAATTTTCATTTAAATTAATAAAATTTATGAGTTGAGTAGTAGATTTTTTATAACTTTGTTTCTTTTCTTTCCTTAATAAGGTCAATATTCAATCTTCATTTATATTTGTAAACTAATTATATTTAGAATATCATTAAAATTGTTTCATAATTAATGAACTTATTAGTTAAATTAATAAACATTTAATGTAAGTGAATATTTTCATATATTGCCTCCGGTCTTGTTTTAATATATGTATAGATTTTGTGACGGAATCTCGAATTGTTTTCTTACTTGGATTTAAATGCTTAGAATTTTAATTTAATTTTTAACATAAGTCAAAATCTTAATAATTTATTTTGTGCTTATGAAAAATATCTTATTACAGCATATGATATGTTCTTTTTAGGCCGGAGAGGTCCTATGTTAGGCCAGTAATATCAGTTGACATGGTAATTGATCGAGAATCGCAATATTAGAAATATCTAGTTAAAATCTCATTTGTGGAAGTTTTCGTGACAATTTTGTTAGAATTTTTGTTAGAGAAATCCTTCCTTGTTTTTTGTGTTTTGGTGGGTCAAAGATTGTAAGCCATATTAGTCAGTTTTTCAAAGTCTAGAGTTCTAATCCGTAATCCTTGTATATGATCGAATTGAGTTGTAATAGAACTTAGTCTGAAGACCGAGCAAAGAAGAATGCTCGAGAACTGACTACTTACACGCCTGAAACCTTGTTTTCACAAAGTACAGCCTTAACCTGAAACATAGATGGAGCACTCAGGATAAGGTCTACTATTCTGACAAGGAGAAATCACTATGAGGGCTTCCCCGTACTGACTAAGGAGAAATCAGTATGATGGTTTTCCATACTGATCCGGAGAAATCAGTATGAGGGCGTTTTCCATACTGACAGTGGACAGTCAGTATGAGGATTTACCATACTGACCAAGGGAAGTCAGTATGAGGGCTAAGTTGTACTAACTTTTGAATGTCAGTACGAGAGCCTCTACTTTTAAAGATCGAGCTATTCGAAAGATATCGAAGCTCAGTAAGACTTAAGCATTTAAATATGCTCGGGTGTAAGTCAGTACGAGGTTATCCAAACCTGGGTTCCTCAAACTGAGAACTTAGTCTGACATAAAGTTACTGTATGGTACACTGATGCAACAGAGCAAAGCAGGTCGCAGACCTAAGGTATGGGCTACGATTGGACAATATCTTCCATAAGTCTAATGTCTGGACTTATGTGTCAACGAGCAGAAGTTCAAAATGCCTTGAGGAAATCCTCTATAAAAGGGTCTGCACCTCAACCTTCAACGGTTAATGATCAACACACAAACATAAGAGGTTGAGAGAACTATGAGCTAAGAATCCTAAAGTCCTCACACGACAAAGAAGATATCTCTCTGCAAACTCCCTGAGTTTCTGTGTTTTCTTACACGAGACTCGAGTCTCCGAATCAAGTTATACCGTGCTAACTTCTCCTAGCACGAAGCTGAAGTTGTAAAGTTAAAGCTCTTCTTCGGTGAATATATCTTTCTGAGGTACATTCGTAGCAGTCAGTTTCCTAGTCTGGGATTTTGATTCTCGCGGGCGTATGCCAACCACTTGAGTTCTGGAAAGAACAAGGAAACATCCAACCTGAGTTCTGGGAAGAACAAGTAAACATCCAACCACCAGGAAGGAGGCTGCGGGGTGCGTCCCCACTTCAACCTGAAAACTGAGTCTGTAAGGAGTTTCTAGGCAAGTGCTACAGCTGACCGGAGGACGGAGGTGCCGATGGATTGTGAATAGATTGTAAGGAGGCTTGTATTTACTTAGTGAATTATCTAGACCTTGGGTCTGAAGAGTGGATGTAGGATATTGAGATCTGAACCACTATAAATCTTGTGTGTTGTTTACTACTTATTTTCTTACTTGCTCTGTTTTTCTGTTTCACAAACTAACTTTTGAAAACTTCAATACATGTCCAAGTATTGATGTGTATATGCTGTGAAACTGACTTAACTGAAACAGGGACCTAAGCACAAGTCTTCTACACACAAAACTGACTATACTCTGTTTATGCGAACTAGTGCAACTGTCATTTAATACTTCCGCTGCATAGACAAACCTTTCGTTGCACAATTTAGCACTCTGATTTTGGGACCAAAAACTGGTATCATGCACCAAGGTTCTTAGAGACTACGGTTGTGTGGGGTCACTTAGGACCAGATATCTATTTTTATGCACTTGGTTCTATTTTCTGCACTCGGTTTCTGTTTTGTGTGTTTAAGCTAAGGTACCCAGAGATGGCTCAGATTACAAAGCTTCCATGGTACTCATCAGAGCATTTTGAGATATGGAAGAAATGCACATTGATCATGCTGAAGAATGTCCATCGAGAAATGGCAGAGGTTCTATTTACTGGACCGCTGAAGATCACTAAGGTGTATACTCGGCTCGGAGGAGCAGAAAGTCAGGAGATAGTGGAGAAGCCTTATGCGAAGTGGACAAACGACAACAAAGTTCATTTTCAGCTGGATTCAGTGGCCATGGAGCTCATCCTTCAATCCTTAGCGGAGCCACTGGTTGTTGAAGCTCTCGAGCACAACAATGCCAAAAAAGATGTCGGAATTTCTTGGCACTCTCAGCCAAGAAACAACTCAGATGAAGAGAAACAAGATTCAAAACTGTGTAGATAAGTATGAATCTTTTCAAATGCTTCCTGGTTAAAGTGTTAAATCAATGGAAGCCAGATTCAATGCAATTATTTGTGAGCTGAAAAACTTGGGGAGAACATATGAGATTGCAGATATGAATGCAAAAATTATCTACAAGATGCCCAAGGAAGACTAGTTCGTCAAAGCAACCAGCTTGAAGGAGAAAGATCTCTCCACGATGACGACCAAGGAAGTGTTCGCCCAACTCCAAGCCCATGAATGGGACATACAAATGGCGAACAGGAATGAAGCAGTGCGAAGCGTCAGCACACATCTAGAAGGAGATATTGCCTTTTTCGCAAAAAGGGAGTTCATGAGAAGGCCTCAAAAGCCTTACCAAGCTAACAGATCTTCCGGATAGACGTCTACATCAAAGTCAGCACCCACACCTTCCTACCAGAAGAAGGAGGAAGAGAGCTCAATTGAAGAGCTTGAGGAGCAGATGAGGAAGCTAACAAGACTTCTTAAGAAAGCTAAAGCCAAAAAGGAAGGTTCACAACCCAGCGAACTGAAGTTCAGCGAGAGACCTCCCAAAGCTTGCTTTAAGTGCAACTCTCCAGATCACCTTAAATACGACTGCCCACTAGTTTCCAAGAAGGAAAGGTAGCGCTTGAAGAGGGTGTTCGAGAAGAAATCCTCCAAAGTAGGTTCAAAGGCCATGCTTTCCAAGGAAACCCACCTCGACAGCTAAAACTGTACTTTATAGAAAGTCAGTTTCATTTCTGGATTCTAGATTTTCGAGATTCCCAACTCATAATTTGTATGAGAGGAGAACTTATCCATATAGAAAGAACATCTATACGAGGTCTTAGTCCAACCAATGGCCTACTTTTTGGATTAGGAAGACTACACACTCGGGACCAAGTTTCCGAGAACCCAATCGAAACTCAGTTTCAAGGAAGTCAGTTCCTAGAAACTCAATTTCAAGAAACTTAGTTTCTGGTCAAGTTTCACACACTCACTCTTTTTCTTCAAACATGCATAGAAATCGCATAAATTATTTAAAGATGAAGAGAAATGGAGAAGAATTGGAACACCCAGATATAAGGTGACACAAGTATGGATTCCCAAAGGAGGGATCCATAACACTAACCCTACAGGACCCGCAGAAACACGAGTACCATTAGTCTAACCTTATCTGTTTTGCAGGTACAAAGTCACCAAGGTCAAATCAAAAAGAAGAAAAGATCATGGATTTTGGACAGTGGATGTTTAGCTCACATGACTGGTGACAACAATCTCCTTTCAAAACGGAGAATGTTAAGAGGACCGCTAGTCAGTTTTGGAGATTACTCAAAAGGGAGAGTAATCGGCAAAGGATGCTTGGAAAGCAATGGAATCATCATCAACAACGTATCCTTAGTCACCAACCTCAATTACAATCTATTGAGTGTGAGTCAGCTTATCCAATCTGGATATGAGGTGACTTTGCCGAAGAAGAATGTAGGAAGACTCCAAGGAGACTGTGCTGAAAGGTGTGAAGTATGAAAGTCTCTACTATGTGGATTGGGAGAGCAAAAAGTCTGACACGGGCCTTGTCGCAACAAGCTCATCCCAAGAAGGAATCAACTGGCTATGACATAAGAGACTTAGCCATCTGAATTTCCAGTGAATCAGACATCTTGGAAAATACAAGCTTGTGGAAGGCCTACCTGTAATATTCCAAATTTAATTAAGCTAATTAATGCTTAATTAAATTAAATAAATGAATATTTATTTCTTTGCAATTTAAATTATATTGTTTTAGAAACGAGAAATGACACCCGATGTGAGAGAAGTGTCTGATTCTCACATGCAATATACCAATGAGTTCGTTTCAAGAAAACCTAAATGAATCGCATTTTAATTCACAACTTGCACTCGAAAGATCCATTCCTTAAACCGAGCTAGGGAATGCTTGGAAATAATGTAGGGAAGAAGAGGAAACGATCGGTATAATTTTCTGAGACCCGAGTGGTGAATTATAATATATTGAAATTTGAGAAATTGGATGATGTTTATATCTCCAAAAATTTAGAAAATAATATGAATGAGACGAGTTCATTAAATGGAATATTTCCTTGTAATTGCATATTTAATTGAAAAAATGCAATTTGTAAATCCAAGAAGTTAAATATTCGGAGGAAATTATATACGAGTTGAGGTAGAAGGAGAATTCTTCGCAGTGAAGAATTTCACCACATGTCTATGCTATTGAATTAGGTGGGCGACAACATCTCTTAGCTTGGGCGGTGTGGATCAGATTGAGGCGGTGGTGTGTGTAATTTTATTCAGAAAAATAGAAGCAAAACAATTTATTTCATTACTTTTAATATTGCAAATCAACTTTCCAACCATTTTCTATCACAACCCCGTACGCCACACACCACCACAACCAAACTTCATCTTTTTCCAATAATCTCCAACTACCGCCGATCAAGCCACCACCACCACCATCTTGTAGCTCGTGTTGAAAGGAGTACGAGAAGCTTGAGAATGCTCTATTTCATCGAGAGATGGCGGAGATATTAGCGTGCGAAGGTAAGCCATCGATATTTCGATAGTTTTTTATATCGGCTTAGAACTCGTATGAAACGATGCTAGATCGTAGTATGGTTTATATATTTGTGTTCCTCATGTCGTAGGGAACTTGTTGGTGTAAATAAACTAAAGCTTGGACGTCGAAAAAGCTTTCGCCACCACTGTGAAGAGTTTTCCAATGAGCTTCGACACCACTTATTTTTCGATCTATTTTTCGTGACTTCAAATGTTTAAAGCTTGGGTTCATGGTCTCTAGAAGTCTTGGAACTTGTTGGTATGATTTGTCGAGGTCGGAAGTGTCTGAAATGGGATATGAGATGAGTTACAGTTGCGGCTTGCGTCTTCATTGGAGAAGACGAACGTGTGTCGATCGACATAGCCGCTATCAATTGACATACGTGCATCGATCAACGTGAAGCTGTGTCGATTGACACTTATGTGTCGGTCGATGCATGTTCATATCGATCGACGTCGGGAATTCAAGCTGAGTTGTGTGTTGATTGCAAGCATGTCGATCGACGGTCATTGTGTCGATCGACATGGCTGTGTCGACTGACACACATTCATGTCAGTCGACACAGCAGCACAAAGGAGAAGAAATTGTTTTCTCATCCGATCTTGATCCGAATCGAGTTGTTTTCGATGTTTAAGCATAAGATATGTTTAATAAATCATGTTAGGAGTATGTTTAGGCGTTGGATCATGAAAAATCGAATGTAAAGTTTGATTAATTCGACAAAGTGGAGTTTAAAACATGAAATTATATTCAAGTTATGAAAGTAAATCGATTTGAGTCGATTAGTTAATCATGAATGGATTAACTGTGTTAAAGGAGTTGAAGAATGTATCATGTGAAGTAATTGCGTGTTGATTAATTGAAAGGTGTCAGTTAGATGTCATTCATAGGTCCTGATTGCATCAAGTATTGTCAGCTAGGACTGATTCAGATACTTAGACTATCCATCCTAATCAATTGTATATTGTGTGATTATTATTTGAAGGGGAGTTAAGGAATAAAAGTGATACGACTCAACTGCACAGATAACAAGATCATCTTTTATTGTAAGGAAAACACAGGTGGGGACTATTTCAGTAAAAGTAAATGTTTTTCAAGCTTTATGCTCATCTTTCAAAATGAGTGTGAAAATGCTTTGTTTTAAACTGATTGCTATGCTTAAAACAGTTTTGTGCTATCATATATGTACCTCTATCTGTTGATGTTGTCAAAGAGATTATTTAATGAGAATGAACCAGGATTTTGCTGCGCTAATCTCATTAAAAGACAAGGTTGAAGCCTTAATTGTTTAAGCATTGATGTGCTTTATCGGGCTGTCAGCTGACGTACTAGAGCCCTAGGGGGATAAAGATAACATTTCTTTCTTTCTTGTAAATCGATCGGGTCTCAAGGTAACATTCTAAGGCTAGTGCACAAATTGATGACAGTGGGTAGAGTGGCTCTTCCATTCCCAGCTGTTCATCGTAGCTTGGAAGTGGGCCACCTTCCAGTTACAAAATGGTAAACAGATATCATAACATGGTAGAAAATTGCTCAGTTAATGAAAATGATTTAGATAGCACAGTTTCTTTCAATAAAACCTCGTGTTTATCTGTGTGAGTTGCATAACATTCATATATTTAAATTGTATGTTTTCGGGCATGTCTCCACAGGATACTTTAGTACTCAGCCCCTCGTATTGTTTCTAAAATATGCAGGTTACGCAGTTAGGATGGAGGAGCAGTGGTGTAAAGACGATGCAGGTGTCATTGTAAAGGTTTTTGAGAAGTAGATCCCGAGATATGCATCTTCACATGCATATCTCCACCATGTTACACACTGCTGCACGAACCTCAGAAATTATCCCTTCCCTTGTTTGTGATGTTTTGAGAAAAACATGTTTAAAACCTTTACTCCAGTTCGGTTTATAAATTGTTATTCCTATCTTTTGAATGAATGGATGTTTAAATTTCTATTTTTCATCATTAATCTTCCACTGTTTATTTGAGAAAAAATTGGAAAACTACTGATCACGACTATAGCGTGCCCTTAATTTGGGAAGGTCAGTTGGGGGCGTTACACTACCACAAGCCAGTTTCAAGAAGGAAGAAGGTGTGTGTAGAGCGTGCAAGATGGGAAAGCAAACTAGAGCATCATTCCAAAATCAAACCATCACAGCAAGCACAGATAGGATCCTCGAGCTACTTCATATGGATCTATTTAGACCAGTCAAGCCGCCTACCATTGGAGGAAAATGATCACTCTCGTTGTGGTCGATGACTACTCGAGATATACTTGAGTAAGGCTGCTGAAGAGCAAGTGTTGGGAAAATATTTCTGAACTATCCTTAGGAGTACAATGTAAAAAGTTTTGTTGGATCAAACCTTAGTAGATGGTTGACCATTGCTGAACCTTAGCATAGCTTAGCAACTTATGTAATGTCCTGTATAGGGTAAACATCGAGTTGTAATAGAATAGGTTGCTTGGAAGAATCTCAGCAAACATCAGAAAAGCTAAAGAAGAAAAAAGCTAGTGATAGCAGAATGCTGAGGAGTCAGCATTTGATAACACGTCACAGACTGCTAAAGGCGTTAGCAATCCGAATTCAGAGTAGCAGAAGAGCATTTGCTGCGCATCAAGTCCAGTAGCATGCTGAAAGATATCCAGCATCCCGCTCCAGTAAAGGCACAGCAAAGCAAATCTCAACAACTGCTACACCGCCATTCTGACCAACACGCGAAGATTAGACATGTCAGAAGTAGGTCGGAAAAGCCTGTACGGAGACAGAAAAGTTGGTAAAAAGCTACCTGCATTTAAGATAAAAGATCCGTTGTGTCTAAATGGAACTGCCGACTCAAGATTCGAGAAACCAACTATAAAAGTCAAGTCAAAGGAAGATGCAGGAGCTGGTCACTCTCTAACGCAAACACACGCACGAAAGATTCCAAAAAGAGACAAAAAGTCCTAAAGAGCAGTTCAGTTGAAAGGCACACTACAGAGTTATCAAAAAGCCTTCAACACCTTGATTGTCTCACTACATCTGACACTCATCTGAGAGATTCTTCAAGTGATTCAAGAATCTTCAATCATTGGGATCACTTTCATTATAGAAAGTATCCAGCAGTCAATATCTCGAAAGGGAATTGATTAGAACGGGCACTGAAGCTGAGAACGAAGGACAGTTCGGAAGGAACTCTAAACTCTTCCACAGGTGGTAAAAGCGAGTTTTACGAAGGTGCGCCCTTGACTCAGTGATCACTGCTATTTCTAACAGATTAATTATAATAACAGCGGCAAAT
>JAPKLW010001731.1:138166-157893 GCA_026898455.1 Plectranthus barbatus
TAGAATTATAGAATAAACACAGGAATCATGAACCTAATTAATTAATCATAACATGCATCCATAATAATATTCAAACCCCTAGAACCCGCTAGGGTTTCTAGCCACTCATCGTAGATAGAAATCCAAAATAAAACATATTCAATTGCATAAAAGTAAAGAACTTACAAAAAATAAAGGGTTTCGTGTTTCCCAAGTCTCCAAACTCTCAAAACCAAATTGTAAAGCGAAAATATGATAAGGAATACTCAAAAATCGAGTTTAGTAGGCTATTTATAGTGGTGGATGTGTATCCTATCAAATCTAGGGCTAAAGATATGAATAAATCCATTTTTCCTCGAATTTCCGCTCCAGCAGACACCTCCGCGTCGATCGCTTCTGATTCACGTCGATCGACGGGCCTCCTTGGTCTTCGTCGATCGCTTCTGATTGGCGTCTGTCGACGCAGCTTCTCGCCCCTCCTGCGCGGTCTCACGGTTTTTGCCATAACTTTCTCTCCCGAACTCCGATTTACCCGATTCCAGTTGCGTTGGAGAGCTAACTCAAAGCATCATCCATTTCCATGTGCCAATAGCTCGAATTCCTCTTGTGGGCGAAATCGTCACTGCTACTCTTGCACGTCACTGCTTCCGGAATGGATTTCTCATGAACTTTGGCCTAAAACCCTACAAAAACACCAAAACGTGCATAATACCACCTAATATAGACTTATGCACATAATATATATATAAACTCAATCAAAACTACATAAAATAGTAGAAAATAATATAGATAAGCGAGTAAAATAATGAGCTTATCACTCAGCCGGAGCCACACCTGAAAGGTTCGGAGTATCGGAAGATAGCCGTGGAGCAAACAGACCAAACGTCGGTTGACTGCTCTACAGGAAAGGCAACTCTTTGTACACCGTCTACTTTCTTAGTGAAACTCTTAGCGATTCGGCTAAGGAGTGGACGTATATCATTTGATCGAACCACTATAAACCTTGTGTTCTATTGTTGATTACTGTTTTAATACTTTTGTGCTACGACGACTTAACCTAGCAACGGAGTTTCTAGAGTATAACTGCTAAAAGTAACTTAAGCAAACTTGAACAAAAACCCTAAGTTAAGAATAATCCAAATACAAGTAAATGCTATTTATTCCGCTGCATTTCGTGTGTATATCTTATTGTTACCACGATGACTCTGATCTCAGGGACCAACAGCAAGGATAAGGTGAAGCTTCAACTTCAAGAGCTTATTCTTCTAGTGAAAAACAGAAAAGGAGTCACCATTAAAAGAATTAGATCTAACAACAGGACTGAGTTTTGCAACGGTCCACTGATGGACTTCGGTGTTGATGCAGGCATTGCTCATGAAAAGTCAGCTCCAAGGACGCCTCAGCAGAATGGTCTTGCCGAACGAAGAAACAGAACACTCAAGGAGGCAGTCAGGACTATGCTCGTTGAAGCTGACTTAAAGGAAGGTTACTGGGGAGAAGCCTTGATGACGACGTGCTATACTCAGAACAGGAGCGCAATCAACAGTCGTCATCCCAAAACCTCTTATGAAGCCTTCAATGGTCGTAAGCCTTCTATAGGTCATCTTCGTGCTTTTGGTTCTCCTTGTTACATCCATAACAATGGAAAGTCAAAACTGAATACTTTCAGTCCAAAAGCAGATGAAGGAGTGTTCCTCGAATATGGACATCCTTCATACAAGGGCTACAGAGTACTCAACAAGACAACCCGACTTGTGGAAGTAGCATAGTCTGTTGTTTTTTATGAGTCTATCTAAGTGCGCAGGACTTTTGAAAGATTTAGAACTTGGTGATTCTGCGGTAAAAAATGAATGCGAGAAACTCAGTGCTGACAAAGAACATCCAAATCAAGTTTCTCAGACCAAATCAAAGGTGAATCACACAAGTACCTCAGATGAGGATGTCGGTGATCCAATCGACCTAGCTAAGTGTTTGGTTCCTTGTCGATAAACTCAAACATCAATCAAAGGGGAACTTCAGGAGATCAAAATAGAGCTCAGTTTGAAGACCGAACTAGAACAGAGTACCCTGGTCAAACTGACCCTCCAAAAGGTTAAGGTACTCATCCTGAAGATATCCAACCCGCGGTACATAAAAAAGACCAAGGAGCTCAGGATATGGAAGTCAACACTGGGGAAGAAGACTCTAGTCAAAATGACTTAGTTCAAGTTCCAGTATCAGGTGCAGACGGTACTGAGTATCCTGAAGATTTTGTCCAACCTATTGAAGTCACCTAGCTCCAGAAGCCAAAATGGTTAAGAAACCATCTAGAGGAATCCATTCTGGACAGTGTCACCAATACGGTTCGAACGAGACAAGGGAGCACTTTGCTTACTTCTTTTATATCTCAGGAATCAGAGCCAACAAAGATTGGAGATGCTCTGAAATCAACTAACTGGATCAACACTATGCAAGAGGAGATTGTTGAGTTCAAGAGAAATGAAATTTGGTACCTGGTGGATCGACCAACTCACCAGTCAGTTATCAGCACCAAATGGGTCGTCAAGAACAAGAGAGACGAAACTGGGAATATAGTGAGGAACAAAGCAAGACTGGTAGCAAAAACTTATGCTCAATGTGAAGGAATCAACTTTTAAAAAACTTTTGCTCCAGTGGCCAGATTTGAAGCTATTCTTCTATTCCTTGCTTATGCAGCCCACAACAACTTCATAATTTTCGGGATGGATGTGCAGAGTGTCTTTCTGAATGGGGATCTCAAAGAAGAAGTATATGTGGAACAACCCCAAGGCTTTGAAGAATGAAATCAAGTTTACAAACTGAGGAAGGCTCTTTATGTGTTAAAACAAGCACCCAGAGCTTGGTATGAAACGATGTCTCAGTTTCTCCTCAAGAATGATTTTCGGAAAGGCAAAATCGACACAACGCTGTTCAGAATTAAGGATGGGTCAGACATCCTTTTGGTGCAAATCTACGTCGATGATATTATATTCTGATGCAGAAACTTGAAGATGTGTGAGAAGTTTGCCAAACTGATGCAGAGCTACTTTCAGATGAGCATGATGGGCAAACTTACTTATTTCTTGGGTCTTCAATTCATTCAGTCTGAAGGAGGAATATTCATCAGTCAAAAGAAGTATACCAGGGACTTGATCAACAAGTTTTGCCCGGAGAACACCAAGCCCTTGAGGATTTCCATGAGCTCAAGTGCTCAGATCAATCTTGATTAAGAAGGTGAAGTAGTCAACCCAACAGCATACAGAGGCATTATTAGGTCACTCCTATACTTAATTACCAGTAGGCCAGATATCTCCTACTCAGTTGGAGTATGTGCGAGGTTTAAAGCCAATCTAAAGAAATCGCACATGGAGGCTGCCAGAAGAATAGTCAAATACCTCAAAGGGACAGAGTCACTAGGTATTTGGTATCCAAAATCTGATGAGCTAACTCTCAATGCTTATTCAGACTCAGATTTTGGAGGATGCAGAATCGACTGGAAGAGCACAAGCAGAACATGTCAGTTCTTCGGTCACAAGCTTGTAAGTTGGTTCAGCATGAAGCAACACTCAGTTGCCACGTTTACAACTGAAGCTGAGTATGTTGCTGCAGCAAGCTGCTGTGCTGAAGTGCTTTGGATCAAGCAACAACTGCTTGACTATGATGTCGAAACTGGTGAGTGTCAATCTATTGTGATAATAGCAGTACAATGTGCATCACAAATAACCCAGTTCATCACTCTCGAACCAAGCTCATCGACATACGACATCACTTCATCACAGATCATGTCGAGAAGAAGGATGTTTCCGTAGAGTACATCCGAACTGAAGATCAACTGGCTAACATCTTCACCAAACCTCTCCCAGAGACCAGATTCAAGGAGCTCTGCATAAAACTTGGTTTATTAGAGATCGATGAGATCCTTGTCGAAGAAGAGTGATGCTGAATAAAACTGAGTCCAAGCTCTCAGTTTCCTTTAAATTAAAGGCAGTTCAACTGAAGATTAGAACGGAGTTCCAACTCTCAACTATGTACAGACTTGGTGTGTTACTCAGACTTCATACTTAATCTTGGAGGATCCTGCCGCACAAAGTGTCAATGTAAATCAGTATGAAGCTCGCCATACATCTAAGCACAGCAGAAGCCACTACCTAAGGCATCCGAAGAAGTTGAAACTTACTCCGCCCAAGTCTCGCACAAACTTGCTAATGAAAACCAACTTGTGGTTTTCACACTTAGAAGACTTCTGAAGGACGGATGCATAATTAAACTGAGTTCCAACTCTCAGTTTAGCAATTAACTCCTTGTCAGATTGGGATTTTGAAAGGCGGGATTTTGAATTCCAAAGGCGATCGCTGCGGTTACATTGCTATTAATGCGTATCTTGCATCGATGTATTAGGATTTGACACGTAGATAATGCTCCTTCCAACGTTGCTCCTATCAAATCCCGAACGCTCATCACGAGGTAACGTATCTCAATCATCGCCAAATATCAGGATACCAAAAGGTCACAAGGTACACCTACCTTTTTCAAATGACTTTTCTCTCTGATATAAATAGGGTTCATATGTTTCCTCTGTGAAACACTTTTCTGTTTTCTCCATTGTCGAACCCTTCCTTCCAAGTTTATACTTTGTCTTCAGCCGAAACTTCCCTTCGATCTAGAAAAATGGCGTTATAGCCCAAGCCTCCAAACATAAACTCACCACCCTTTTTGGGTGCAGTCAAAGAGGGGGAAAAGAAGTATGGGAGGTGCAAAAGACATCAGAAAGTGCAGCGTGAGTGAGCCAAAAAGGCTGTAGAAGGAGCAGAAGAAATCAGAAGATCTCTTCTACCGTTGTCGTCTCCTTTTACAAAGAACACATCTCACGATCGTTGCTCAGTGGCATGCCAGCAACAGGGCGTGACCACATAGAGTACTTCTTCGCTATGTCTCTTATCTCATAAAAAAAAGACTAGCGAACGAAGAAGAAGCCCGGATGTGGGAGGAGGTTACCCCTGATCTTTCCTTCCCAAAAAGTGCTCAGTAGCACTACCACCGTAATCGCTGCTGAAAAGTCGGCATAGGGGAATTCTTAAAAAGCTGGCCAGAAAAACAAACCAGCTTCCCTCAGCGTGCGGACTACAGTAGTAGCCAGTTTGAAGAACATCATGAAGATCGGAAGCAGCCTAGTATAGACTTAAAAATAGTTATGTAATAGGTTTCTTTTTGTTAGTTTATCCTTGTACTTGTAATGAAAATTATTAAAGGGTAAACTAACTTGTTGATGACAATCTCTTTTTGTCCAACAAAGGTCTTCGTTCTTCATACGCTGAACTTACACAATCCAGTGTAATCTGCAGGCTTTTGACTCTCTCCTACTTATGATTTAATTGCTCTAAACTGACTTGAAAAATCAATCGAGCAACATCTCTCCAAATCTATAGGGAGAAATCTTAAGTGAAAAGTTGTTTGTGAGGGGGAACTTTTCAGAGTTTATGTGACTAATTGTCAAATCTGTAAAAACTCTAAAGTTATCCACACCTCATTGGCTTAGGTTCCAGATGGCTTTGACCACACTAAAAAGGGGGGAATTGTTAGGATTTTTGTTAGAGAAATCCTTTCATACTTTTTGTGTTTTGGTGGGTCAAAGATTGTAAGCCATCTTAGTCAGTTTTTCAGAGTCTAGAGTTCTAATCTGTAATCCTTGTATATGATCGAATTGAGTTGTAATAGAACTTAGGTTGAAGACCGAGCAAAGGAGATTGCTCGAGAACTGACTACTTACACGCCTGAAACTTGATTTTCACCAAGGATAACCTTAACCTGAAACATAGATGGAGCACTCAGAATAAGGTCTACCATACTAACTTCTCCCCGTACTGACTAAGGAGAAGTCAGTATGAGATTTTTCCATACTGATCCGGAGAAATTAGTATGAGGGCGTTTTTCCATATTGATTGTGGACAATCAGTATGAGGGTTTACCATACTGACCTAGGGAACTCAGTATGAGGGCTAAGTCGTACTGAATTTTGAATGTCAGTACGAGAGCCTCTACCTTTAAAGATCAAGTTATTCAAAAGATATCGAAACTCAGTTAGACTTAGGTATTTAAATATGCCCGGGTGTAAGTCAGTATGAGGTTATCCAAACCTGGGTTCCTCAAACTGAGAACTTAGTCTCACATAAAGTTAGTGTATGTTACACTGGCACAACAGAGCAGAGCAGGTCGCAGACCTAAGGCATGAGCTACGATTGGACAATATCTTCCATGAGTCTAACGCCTGGACTTATGTGTCTAACGGGCATAAATTCAAAATGCCTTGAGGAAATCCTCTATAAAAAGGTCTGCACCTTAACCTTCAACGGTTAATAATCAACACATAAGCATACAAGGTTGAGAGAACTCTGAGCTAAGAATCCTAAAGTCTTCACAAGAAAAAGAGGATCTCTCTATGCAAACTCCCTGAGTTTTCGTGTTTCCTTACACGAGACTTGAGTCTCCGACTCAAGTTATACCGTGATTACTTCTTCCAGAAAGAGGCTGAAGTTGTAAAGTTGAAGCTCTTTTTTTGGTTAATATATCTTTCTGAGGTATATTCATAGCAGTTTTTTGCCTAGTCTGGGATTTTGATTCTCACGGGCGTATGCTAACCACCTGAGTTCTGGGAAGAACAAGTAAACATCCAACCTGAGTTTTGGGAAGAACAAGTAAACATCCAACCATCAGGAAGGAGGCTGCGGGGTGCGTCCCCACTTTAACCTGAAAACTGAGTCTGCAAGGAGTCCTAGGGGAGTACCACAGCTGACCGGAGGATGGAGGTGCCGACGGACTGTGTATACATGGTAAGGAGGCTTGTAT
This sequence comes from Plectranthus barbatus, assembly GCA_026898455.1. Taxonomy (NCBI): domain Eukaryota; kingdom Viridiplantae; phylum Streptophyta; class Magnoliopsida; order Lamiales; family Lamiaceae; genus Plectranthus; species Plectranthus barbatus. The sequence continues at coordinate 144,986 of JAPKLW010001731.1, forward strand.
TTACTTAGTGAATTATCTCGACCTTGGGTCTGAAGAGTGGATGTAGGATATTGAGATCCGAACAACTATAAATCTAATGTGTTGTTTAGTGCTTACTTTCATACTTGCTCTATTTTTCTGTTTCACAAACTTATTTTTGAAACCTTCAATACTTGTTCAAGTATTGAAGTGTATATGTTGTGAAACTGACTTAAGTGAAACAGAGACCTAAGCACAAGTCTTCTACACACAAAACTGATTATACCCTATTTATGCGAACCAGTGCAACTGTCATTTAATACTTCCGCTGCATAGACAAACTTTCCGCTGCACAGTTTAGCACTCTGATTTTGGGACCTACAAGCTTAATTAACTAAACCACCATAATTGATCAAATTTTTTTTGATAGAAGTATTTGATTAAGAGGACCATCATTTTTTAACTTTCTGTATAATAGAATTTTGTTGCCTAAAAGTCTTGTTAGTTAATTAGGGTTTTTATGTGAGCTCAGTAATATATGATCTTCCCATTGTTATTATTTTAATGTAATTTCATATTTTAATTTTGCTATTTTTATACTCTTACATACTACCTCCGGCCCGCTACAATTGTCGCTTTTCATTTTGACACATTAATTTCGGAGCTAATGTTTAGTAGCTAATTTTGATTAATAATAAAATTGGCAATCATAAATAACTTGTTTAAGACTTAAATAAGTTAATTACGATTGCCAATTTTATTATTAACCACAATTAGCTACTAAACACTAGCTCCGAAATTAATGTACCAAAATGAAAAGCGATAATTGTAGCGGGACGGAGGGAGTATTATATATCTGTGGCTGCATGATATACGAACAAAGGGAAAGAATGAGAGAGAAGTTTTATGTGTAATTCTTTTGGTGATTTTGTATATAATAATAACCTAAAAGAATCTAAGAATGAATCCAGCACAATAAAGGGTACTATTGATAATTGATTGAACCCATGGAGAATTCAATACACAATATGTGACAATGATATGAATAAATTTGAGTAATGAAAGTTCAATTTATAAATGAACTAGTATTGCACTCATGCGATGCGTTGGAAAATTATATGATAAAATATTAAATTATATATTATTGATATAACTTATATATTACTAAATTAATATTCATTTTATTTACTTTGATCAATTTATTAAATTTCATTTTGTAAGAGTAATATGAGTTTTAGATTCAAATCAATATTTATATATTATTTTCTTCATATGAATATATTTCATTTCATAAATTATAAGTTTTACTGTTTAAATTTTTTTTATTGTATTTTTATCCTTAATTAAAATTTATTGTTCTAATTTTTCTTTTTGTAAAGGATAATTATATATATATTTATCCCAAACTTTGCACGATTAGAAAATTAATTACATCCCATTCTTTTAGATGTATGGATATCTTTCTCACGGGGCAGATGTACATTCACACTTGTATTCCAATTTTTTTTTATTTTTGTTATTAAATATATATATATATATATATATATATATATATATATATATATTATATATTTACATAATATATCTCCAATTTATTTTATTTATATATTGTACCCTCAATTTTAAATTTTTAGATATGCCACTGATCTTTATTACACTATTATAAATCCTATAAATTTATCTTATATCTTTAATTGTGTTAATAACTCATCACAACAAACTGTTAAATGTTGATGCAGTCCCAATTTATTTTTTTACTTTTATAATACTAATTTGTAAAAGACATTCAAAAATAAATAAAAATAGAGTAGTTAAAAAAATTAAAGAGTTGGTCTCCTGAGAGACGGTCTCATAATTTTTTTATTATGAGATAGGCCTTAATGCATCATTTCAATAAGTTAAATACATTACTTCATTTTTAAAACTTACATTATTTGCAACAAAGAAATACATCATTTGCAATAAAGAAACACATCATTTCATCAAATTCGTCTCACAATAAAAATGGTGAGACATCATTTGCAATAAAGAAACACATCATTTTGTTAAATTTGTCTCACAATAAAAATAATGAGACCATAACATCTGAGAATTTGCCGAAATTAAATAGCACATTTCTTCTTCAATTAAGCTAGCCACAAAGGAGGGAGATTCAAAATTTGAAATTGGTATTTCTCACTCAAATTATACCATATTATTTTCTCCACAAATTTCATATCTCCACAAAAGTTCCTCTAGAGCAAATGTCTCCCATACTGTTCAGTGCACACCACCCAATTCCTACTCACTTAAGCTTGAAACACACACACAAACAAAAAAAAAATCTACCTTTCAAAAGATCACACAAACTATAACATGCTAAGGTGCCATATGAAACAAACATAAACCAAAAAATCACAAACATTCAACAAACCTATATTAAATAGACTGTAAACTTCGGAGAAATTATAAAATCATGTAAAATAATATCGGGATTGGAACTGGACTGGATTTTATTAGATTAAATTGTAACGCCCCATTTGACCTTCCCAATCTCGAGGCACGTTACAGTCGTGGTGAACAATCTTTTAAATAATTTAAAGACTAAATAGCGGAAGACTTCAATAATTGAAAAGATAATTTCAGAAATGACCTTCGATATTTAAATTGTTACATCATTCACGAGCAAAATGTAAGGAGTTAAATCAGTTGGGTTTTCAAAGCATTTAAAAACAAGGGAAGGAAATAATTAAAAGAGTGGTGCAGCGGTGTGTGTAGCGTGATGGTGATATGCATATGATAATGCATATCACATGATCTTCAAACTTCAAGCTCAGCTTTATACTTTACACCACCACTTCACCATCCTTTCCTGCTCAACCTGCGCATTTTAGAAATAATACGAGGGGCTGAGTACTTTCGTACCCCGTGGAAACATGCCCGAAAACATACAATTATATAAGAATGCTATGCAACTCACACAGATAGACACGGGGTTTTGTTGAAAGAACCGTGTTATCTAAAACATTTTATTTTGCACGTGCTATCTAAAATGTTATTATATATGTTTATCGTGGTGTAACTGGAAGCTGGCCCACTCCCAAGTTACGATGATTAGTCAGGAATGAATACACACTCAACCTACTATCATCCAAGTGCACTAATCTTGGAACACACAACATCGAGATCCGATCGTATTTAGATAATCAATTACATTCTTTACAGGGTTACGGTCTCTCCGTTTTACCCGAGCTCATAAACATAAGATTGCTAGCCTTTATCACAATTAATAAGATTAGCGCAAGTACTCCACGTACATGGTTCTTGTCTTATTAATAACTCTCTGTTATTAGCAGACAATCAGAGGACATATATAATAGCACAAAAACTTTTGCATAGCAATCAGTTAAAACAAAGTATTTTTCACACATTTTGTAAATAAAAGCACGTTCTCATTTTTATACTTGAAATAGTTCCCACCTGGTGTTAGGCTTGAAAATGAGATGCTTTCCCGCTAAATGTGTATATGAGCTTATCTTCCTCAACGTTTAACCTCCTAAAATTATCCGGATAAAACCAATTAAGATGGGCGATCTAGAACAAACGATAAACCTCAACCAACTCTAAGAATTAACTTTACAAACCAAACTCAAAATCCAAACATGTTTTCATGATTTTCCTTCGATTCAACCAACCATCTCCCACATTTAACTCCACACATCAACGCATGTTTTACACCCAACATGCTCTCATAATCATATATTTAACTCAAAAATTCCCTTTTTACACTTTACATGCTTCCCCCTTCAACTAACATGCTTCCACTTTCCCTTAATCGAAATAAAACCAAACCCGACTCTCGATTATAATAACCTACACTTATACATGTTTAAACATGCTTGGATAAACATATATTAAACTCACAAATCGAGAATAACTTAAATCGGATTGAAACAAGCAAGAAAAATCTATTTCCCCAAATCTAGCTGCCCATATCGACCTAGGACAGGTAGTATTTCGACCTCTTGCAGGTTGATATACTTCGCCTTCTCCGGCAAGTTCGCGCGACAACCCCTGCAACTCCTCAAAACATCCGATCTAACCTCCCAAACTCACATGCAAACATATATACAAAGTCCTATACTCGAGGGAACACGAAAACATGCTTGAAAGTAAGAAAAACAACGGGAAAGAAAATGGGTGAAGCTCACCGGATATGGGGGGTGACAGCGGCGGTGGTGTGGTTTCCGGCATCCAAACTCGAAGCTCTCAGTCCCCAAATGTTCTCTAGGAAGTGGGGAACACAAAAACATAAGCTAAAGCTCGAGAAAATCACGAATAAACAAGTTACAAAATCTAAAAATCAAATTCTCATCAACTCCGGCAGGCTCACTTCTCTCTACAATATCTCTCTCGATACTTGTTCTCACGATGCCCACTTTAGCTCGAAACGAAGCTTGAAGGAAGAGCTTTCCGATCGTGGTGGTCGTTCGGTTTGGGGTTGTCGGAGTTGGCCGGAAAGTCACCGGGAAGATGGGTGGCACGAGCTGGGGGCTGGGAATGGGTTTGCTGGGAGTGAGGGTGGAAAATGGGGGGGGGGGGGGGGTCGACGGGAATAGAGAGAGAAAGGGGAGTGAAATGACATTTTCCATTTTCCACTAATTTTTTTGGTGTTGATAAAATTCTCCTTCCGCCAAGTGTCCTCCCTCACACATGCAACATGCTACATAACTCTTTTCATGCAAAATTTCCGAAAATTCCACTTAATCCTCACCTTTTTCTTAATTTGCAAGATATAATTTTATGGTATAAATATTACAATAAATCCATATTCTATCTCAATTATTATTATCTCCTTTCATGGGTCTTCCGAAAATTAATCCGATTAATCCATTATCATCCGTATATTATTACGAGGATATCTTTAGCTCAAATTTAGAAGTCGATTTTCCGGACTTGAATTACAAATTTTAATCGACCTCCTGATGACAATAAATAAACTATTGCACGATTGAGAAGGAAATATTTTATTACCAAAATTAAGCAATTAATTAGCTTAATTAATCTCGGGGTATTACATCCTCCCCAACTTACAAAAATTTCATCCCAAAATTTGCTAGAGTGCTTCGATAAGCTCAGGATACTTCTCTTTCATCTTCTCTTCTAATTCCCATGTAGCTTCTTCACAACTATTGTGACTCCACAATACTTTGACAAGAGGAATTGACTTGTTTCTCAACTCTTGTATTTTCTGGTCCAATATTGCTTCTGGCCTTTCTTCATAAGGCAAATCGGAGTTCAGAACAATCTCCTCCTATCTGATCACGTGTCTGGGATCATACACATACTTTCTTAACTGAGACACGTGAAATACGTTTTGCACATTGCCCATGCTCGGAGGCAATGCTAAACGATAAGCCACTGGACCAATGCGCTTCTAAATCTCATAAGGTCCCACAAAACGCGGTTGTAGCTTTCCTTTCACTCCAAATCTTATGATTCCCTTTGAGGGCGAGACTTTTAGAAACACTTTATCTCCTATCTCAAAATATAGCTCTACCCTTCTCGAATCAGCATAAGATTTCTGTCTACTCTGAGCTTCCATGATTCTGTGTCGGGTCTGACGGATAATTTCGATCATCTCACTAACAGCATCAGGCCCGACGACTTGCCTTTCTCCCACTTCGTCCCAATATAATGGTGATCCGCATTTCCTTCCATAGAGAGCTTCGTACGGAGCCATTCCAATTGTCGCCTGATAACTATTATTGTAGGCAAACTCAATTAACGGCAAGATTAGCTCCCAACATCCTTCTCGGTCGAGAACCACTATCCTCAACATGTCCTCGAGAGTTTGGATGGTTCTCTCGGATTGACCATCTGTTTGCGGGTGAAACACCGTGCTAAAATTTAAGTGAGTCCCCAACTCTTGTTGCATACTCATCCAGAATCGAGACGTAAACTTTGCCTCTCTGTCAGACGTAATAGATACTGGCACTCCGTGCAGTCTGACAATCTCCCGCATGTACAGTTGTGCTATCTTGTCTGATCCATACGTCACTCGGATCGGCAAAAAGTGATCGCTCTTTGTTAAACAATCCACTATAACCCATATCGTCGTGTTTCCTTTTTGCGACTTCGGCAGTCCCGTCACAAAATCCATGGCGATATGTTCCTATTTCCACTCGGGAATGTCTAACGGCTGCAATTTCCCATACGAACGTTGATGTAATGTCTTGACTTGCTGACATGCTAAGCACTTTTCTACATACAAGGCTACATCCTTTTTCATACCATCCCACCAGTACTTAGTCTTTAAATCCTAATACATTTTCGTACTTCCTGGGTGAGCGGTATACGACGTATCATGAGCTTCGCTTATAATCTCATTTCTCAGATCTTCACTGCTCGGCACAAAGATTCTGTCTCTGAACAACAAGGCCTCATCGGATGCCTGTCGGTATTCGCCTACTGGCTTAACTTTCAATTTCTGATGCAGCTTCTCGAGTTCTACATCCTTCCTCTGTGCCTCAATAATTCTTTCTCTTAAATCCAGCACGACAGTCAGAGCTGCTACATCGCATCTCTCCCTTTCTGAGGGCGATATTACTTTAAGATGAAGTTTCTTGAATTCTCTGATTAAACTGTCTTCTCTTGTAAGCATACAGCCTAATTAAGCCTCTCTTTTTCTGATCAAGGCATCGACTACCGAATTTGCCATGCCTGGGTGATAGTTTATCGTTAGATCGTAATCATTTACCAATTCCAACCATCTCATCTGCCTCGTAATCATATTCTTCTGCTCGAAGAAGTACTTCAAGCTCTTGTGATCTGTGAATATGGCACACTTAACTCCGTAGAGATGGTGTCTCCAAATCTTCAATGCATGGATTACGGCCGCTAGTTCCAAATCATGGGTTGGATAATTCACCTCATGCGGTCTTAATTGCCTTGACGCATAAGCTATCACCTTCCTGTCTTGTATCAATACACACCCGAGTCCATTCTTGGATGCATCGGTGTAAACCTTGAAATTCTTGTCTGACTTTGGCACTACTAAGACTGGTGCGGTCGTCAAAAGTTGCTGCAACTTCTGGAAACTCTCTTCGCACTCCTCTGTCCATACAAATTTTATCCCTTTCTGAAGCAGTTGTGTCATCGGCTTTGCAATCTTTGAAAAGCCTTCGATGAACCTCCTGTAGTATCCATCTAGCCCAAGAAAACTACAAATTTCGTTTGGCATCGTCGGTGTTTTCCATTCTGTTACCGTCTTAATTTTTGCTGCATCTACATGTATGCCATCGGCCGACACGATGTGACCAAGAAATGTCACTTCTCTTAGCCAGAACTCACACTTACTGAATTTAGCATAAAGCTTCTCATCCCGGAGAGTCTGTAATACCGTCCTCAGATGTTTCTCGTGTTCTACTTCACTCTTTAAGTATATGAAGATGTCATCGATAAACACCAAGACAAAGTTATCGAGATACGAATGAAATACTCTATTCATCAAGTCCATGAACACAGCTGGAGCATTCGTGAGTCCAAACAACATCACTATGAACTCATAATGGCCATATCTTGTCCTGAAGGCCGTCTTCGGGATGTCTTCTTTTCTGATCTTTAACTGGTGGTTCCCTGATCGAAGATCGATCTTAGAAAATACACTTGCTCCCTTGAGCTGATCAAACAGATAATCAATCCTTGGCAATGGGTAACGGTTCTTCAATGTCAACTTCTTTAACTCTCGATAGTCAATGCACATACGCATTGAACCATCCTTCTTCTTGACAAATAGGACCGGTGCTCCCCATGGTGACACACTCGGCCGAATATAACACATATCTAATAGTTCCTGCAGTTGAACCTTTAATTCCTGCAGTTCCTTCGGAGCCATGCGATATGGTGCCTTGGAGATCGGTGTTGCTCCCGGTTCCAATTCTATTGTGAACTCGACCTGCCTGTTTGGCGGTAGTCCCGATAATTCTTTCAGAAATACATCTTCGAATTCTCTCACAATCGGCACATCTTGAACCGTCAATTTAGGCTTCTCTTCTCCTTCTAGATACACCAGAAAGGCTTGATTCTCGGCTTTGCACAGTAACTTTGATGCCTGCAGTGCTGAAATTATTGGCACTCTTTGTCTTCTTCTAAAGTCATATACAAATGATTATTCATTCTCGGTTTACGGTATAATCACTTTCTGCTCGCGACATAAGATCATTGCTCTATTCTCCACCGACCAATCCATACCTAGGATAACATCTATATCATGAATATCTAGCACGTTCAATTCTGCTACTCGAATCTCGTTATCATTCAACTTGATTCTCAAGTTTTGGCATACTAAGATAGAAATAGTTGTTTCTCCATAAGGTATTTCTACGTTCAAGTCTTGGATATTCCTTTCTACCTTAAGCTCTAATGCCTCAACAAATGCAGATGAAATGAAGGTATGCGATGCTCCAGTGTCAAAAAGTACTATGACAGGTATATCATTAATCATTCCCATACCTGCTAGATTTCCCTCGTCGCGGTTTCAATCCAAGGCATACGCTCTTGCCCTCCTCGGCTCTTCCTGTGGAATATCATCTTAACGTCTTGGAGGAGCTTGATGGCCTTGCCTGCCTCCTCCTCGATTCCCGACATTGCCCCTCAACGGTTGGCGATTACCCCTGATCGCCCTCAACTGCTGGTTAACCGGCCTTTAAAAGTTCTGGCAGTTCCCAGATCCTATTTGAGGTGTGGAGCACTGATAAGCGTAGTGCCCTTGGCCACCGCGTTATATCATTTCAATCCGCCCTGCTGGCAATCCCCTGTATGCCTTCTCCCACATCTCTGGCAGTTCAGCTGACCTGCATCCCTTTGGTCACGCCTGGGTGCCATCTGGGGTCTGTTTCTTGGATAGAACAGATTGTCGTTTCGTCCCTGGAAATTCTGGTATCAACCCTGGTCTGGGCGTTTCTGGCTTCCCTGCCCTTGAACAAACTGCTTGGGAGGCTCTTCCCACTTTCTTTTCGGAGTTGGGGCTGGTGTCTGGGCCTCCTGAACTCCCCACTGTGGCATCTTCTTCTTATTTTTGGACGCCTCAATGTCCAAAGCGTGGCTCAGCAGTTCCCGATAGTTTAGTCCCTTCACCTTTGCCAATTGAGTGCAGATCTCTTCACACAGGCCTTCCCTGAACTTGTCTGCCATCTGTTGTGGCATGTCCGCCAGATGCGGCGCCATCTGCAATAACTCCCCGAATCCGGTGTCATATTCTTCCACAGACATCATCCCTTGTTCAAAAAGGAAGAACTCCACTTCTCTTTCTCGCCTATACTGTTTTGGAATGAACTTCTCGTATAGGGCTTCCTTGAATCTCTCCCAATTCAGCTGGGATCTCTCTCCAGGTGCCACTGACTTAACATACATCTCCCACCAATGATCCACTTTTCCCTTCAACTGATAGGTCATGCAGTTGACCTTCTCAGTTTCAGTACACTGCATGTGCCTAAAGATCTTTTCCAACTGCCGTATCCAATCTTCTGCTGCTACCAGACCGTCTGTCCCATCAAAGGTGGGAGGCTGCTGTTTCTGGAAAGTTTCTACCTGCTTAACTGAGGAGGTGGCTGGTGCTCTCTCCGGCGGGGGTTGATTGTGTCCTCCATGAGCTGTTGCGCTGTCCCCGCCGGACAGTGTCTCATATTCGTCATGCTCTTGGAAGATGGGGATCTCCTCCAAATACGGAGCGTCGAATTCATATGGAGGATTGGCTTCCCCATGACCTCTGCCTCAGCCTCGGCCATGTCCTTGGCCTCTGCCCCTTCCACGACCGGGATTAAAATTCTCCATGTTTCTTCTTTTCTGCAACTGAACAATCAACGACATAATAGCTGTTGACGAATAGTACATATCCCAAAACAATAAACTCACGACAATATTCCTCAAAGAAAAATAACATCTTCAACAATAACAAGGTCAAAATCCTGCAATAATATGCGTTCAACTCACCAAACCGAAATATAAAAAGGTTACAAGAGAAACAAAGTCAGTACAAATACAGTAATAACATAATCCTCCCATAGTACATAATCAAAACGGGAATAACAGCCAATCAATAGGAACACTCAGACGGGTCATCCTCTTCCTCCTCCTCATCCTCTGTCTTCATCTTCCCTTTTCCTTTATCCGGTGCCACAGCCTTCTTGCCCCTGCTACACTCTGTGTCACTGGAGATGCAAATCGGCGTATGAGCAGTTCCATATCCTCCAAACCTGTCTGCCCAACCACTCTCTGTAGGTCCCGGCCACATCTCAGTGCTATGTGTACCTGTATCGGGTGCTGGGTATGCCTGACTGGGCTCCCCGGCACATAGTGGTGGCGGTTGAATGGATAACGCGTGCAGATCGCAAAATCCTGGAGGTCCCATGGAGTCATGGTGCCGAGGTGCACCCTGAACAGATGACATGGAAAAGTTGCACCAGGCATACGGGTCATAGGCTCCTCCATGATGAAACCCGGGCTGAGGTGATGCATAAGCTGCCGAAGGTGTACTTGGTATAGGTCGAACTCTCGGATGTGACGTAGGCCCTCCTGCAGATGCCTGAGTACCTCTCGATGAAGCAGGTGAAGGGTTCCCGTCAGCAATAACCTTCCTGATCAAATCTGCCATAAAACGTTGGATGCTCCCTACGGTGCCTATCACACTATCACTGTACAACCTAGTCAATGTCATCACCCAGTTAGTCCACCGATCTAGCATGAGGTTCAGAATCCTCTCCATCGCCTCTCGATCAGTGACTCCGATGTAACGCACTCTCTCCCACAGCGCTAGGTAATCCACCAAGGTAGAAGCGAGGTTGTCCTCTGAAAAAGGATGGTGCTCCCTGAACTGCCTGACTAGTCTCACCTGAGGGTCCTTCTGCCGCAACAAACAAACGGTCAGTCCCAAAAGTCAACAAATGGCACAATGCATGACTCTGTGTCTCGGGGCACCCACTGTCCTCCGATACACCATGCCGAGGTTCCTTCGGATCCTCGTGCAGACATACTGACTCAACTCCGAGTCTGACTGTATCTGCCAGGCTCCCCGTGTACATTCTGTACACCTAGCTATTAACTTGTATTTTCCACGAGTCAACTCACTCTTACTACCAACACACTAGACAAACGAAGAAATTTTCAATTTCACGATATTCAAATACCAAGTTCTAAGGTTCAGTCAACTATGGGTGTCGTTTCACTCCACCCCTTAATAGCATAAAATTCTTAATCAATTAACCCAGTCCCATGTCTACCCAAGTCAGTGCCTTTTCAAGGCTCACAGTCAACCTGTTAGTCCTGTTCCGTACTAATTACAACTTCAAGATAAATTCCAAATTCCATCGTTCTTACAACTCAATTCAAAATTTAACGCATCTTTAAGCCATAACACAAAATTTCACACTGTTTGCAATACTTTCAAAGAATCATTTTACTTAAAATTACACTTTCAAAGTCTACCTCACTGGTGCCAAAACAAAAATTTCCCAAAAACTTTCATAACCACATAACTCTTCTCAAAACATATCGATTTTCAACTCTTTTCAACAACTAGACAGTGTTAGCATCCTGCTCAACACAAAATCAACACAACCCAAAAACTTTTCAACATTCCTCAGTCAACAAATACACCATTCTCATCAACTTTCAAATCACTTTACTCAATCAACAAATACTTTCAAAGTAACCCATCAAAATAAAATTGCAAGCAGGAAATTTCAAAAACTCAAAACGTACCTCAGGTTGTGCAGGATGGAGTAGGGTGTGAAGTATGAGCAGCCACTTCAATCAACTTCCAAAAAACAAAGTACTCTTACGACTCGATGTTTTTCAAAACATTTTCAGACTCTTTCAAATACTTTTAAACCGTTTTAAACCTGACGCTCTGATACCACTTCTATAATGCCCCCATTTGACCTTCCCAATCTCGAGGCACGTTACAGTCGTGGTTAATAATATTACAAATAATTTAAAGACTAAACAGCGGAAGACTTCAATAATTGAAAAGATAATTTCAGAAATGACCTTCGATATTTAAACCGTGACATCATTCACGAGCAAAATGTAAGGAGTTAAATCAGTTGGGTTTTCAAAGCATTTAAAAACAAGGGAAGGAAATAATTCAAAGAGCAGTGCAGCAGTATGTGTAGCGTGATGGTGATATGCATATGATGATGCATATCACAGGATCTTCAAACTTCAAGCTCAGCTTTATACTTTACACCACCACTTCACCATCCCTGCCTGCTCAACCTGCGCATTTTAGAAATAATACGACGGGCTGAGTACTTTTGTACCCCATGGAAACATGCCCAAAAATATACAATTATATAAGAATGTTGTGCAACTCACATAGATAGACACAGGGTTTTGTTGAAAGAACCGTGTTATCTAAAACATTTTATTTTGCACGTGCTATCTAACATGTTATTATATCTGTTTATCGTGGTGTTACGATGATTAGTCAGGAATGAATACACACTTAACCCACTATCATCCAAGTGCACTAATCTTGGGACACACAACATCGAGATTCGATCGTATTTAGATAATCAATTACTTTCTTTACAGGGTTACGGTCTCGCCATTTTACCTGAGCTCATAAACATACGGATGCTAGCCTTTATCACAATTAATAAGATTAGCGCAAGTACTCCACGTACATGGTGTTGGAATTGTATACATAAAAGCATTATGATTGGTATATTGGGAAACGTTATGTTTGATATACTGGTAATCATTAATGACTTGCAATAAACAACTCCTGTCTGAATTAACAATCATACGATGCGAACAAACACATCCAGTTATCTCGTCGATAGGGAGATCATACGGTGTGTAAGAGATCACAGAAGATCGTATAGATTGTTTAACCTAGCGAGATATAAACAGTTATCACAACTGAGACAGTTTCTGGTTTGGCTGTCGGTTTAGGCTGCGGCACACAA
>JAPKLW010001732.1:0-42579 GCA_026898455.1 Plectranthus barbatus
TTGTTGGTCCCGAAATATCAGAGTCGTCGTGTTTGAAATCTTAACACGAAATGCAGCGGAATAGATTAACGTCACTTGCACTTAATATCGTTATCAGCAAAATGTTTTCTTAGTCCAAGTTGTTGTTTAGCTTAGTTTACAGATATACACTAGCAACTCTGTTGCTAGGTTTTAAATCAATCTTTGAACAGTAAACCAATAAAACAGTAAGTAAAGCAGTAAATGAACACAAGATTTATAGTGGTTCGATCAAATAGATCTACGTCCACTCCTTAGCCGAATCGCTAAGAATTTCACTAGAAAAGTATACAGAGTACAAGGAATCGCCTTTCCAGTTAAGTAGGCAGTGAGCTTTCGGCCTGGCTACTTGACAGCTATCCTCCGTGAATCTGAACTTCTCCAAACACAGCTCCGGGCAAGTCAAGGGCACACCTTCGTAAAACTTGTCCTTTGCTAATGAGGCGTTTATAGTTTGCCTCTGAACTTAATAAGCTTGCGGCTAATGCCCGTGTGAGTCACAATCTTTCAAGAGTGACTGTTGGATTCTTTTCTGAAAGAAATGAATCCCAATGATTGAGATATCCTTGAATGCAATCAGGAATATCTTCAATGGAGTGTCAGTACTTCAATGAACGACACCACAGGTTGTTGAGAGTCTTCAGATAGACTTTAAGATGGCTCTCAACTGACTACTTTTGAGGATCACTTTTTCAAGGGAATCTTTAGCTTGAGCGTTCGTGAGTAAAGTGATAAGAGCACTTGTAGATTTGTAAAAGCAGTTGTTTATCCAGTTCTTGAATCTGCCTTTTATAGTTGGAGATTCAAAACTTTGAATCTCCATACCCGTTAGACACAACGGCTTCTTCCTCCAAGAATGGATTAAACTGATAGAACGCCTTTCTGAGTAGAGATGTACTTCCCAGACTACTTAGGGAAAGTTTCGTCCCTTGTGCGTCCTTTTTTTTGTCAGAGTCGCAGTCCGGCTTCAACGTTGCTAAAGGCATATTCCTTGAGATCCTTTAACTTGTGTTATATGTGATTCTTCATTGATTGCTGAAACGTCCGAATGCTAATTCCTTAGCATAATAGTGATCTTTTCACAAAAGTGCTAGCTCCCTTGTTCGCCAGCTTCTCTAGCAGTCTGTGAGTTTGATGCTGAAACCATCTTATCTTTTCTGCTAGGGATTCTTCATAGCACACTAGTCTATTACAACTCGATGTTCAACTTATACAGGACTTTTACAAGTTGTGTTAGACTCTCTAGATTTCAGCAAATGATCGACCATCTAGATAAGGTTTGATCCAACAAAACCTTTTACAAATAAGTCCTAAGGGAGATTTTAGGGATAATTCCCAACAAGCATGCTAGGTTTTTGTGAGTTTGAATTATGTGCAATATCCATAAATCGATCCGGTTCAAATTGGTTTTTGGTGATTCGATTAACGGTAAAAACCCTACAAGTTTTCTCTTTCTAGGATTATCAATTACAGATGAATTGCATGCAATACTCACGGAAGACTTATGATTACATTTAATAACATAGAGAGAATTATTCAGCATCCCACGACAGATAACACCGTTATTATCAATGATAGAAATACTACTATAAACAATAACTGAATATCCATCAACGTAAAGTTTGGAAACTGAAATAAGGTTTTGCCGAAAATCTGGCACGTACAAAACATCTCTCAAAGTTAAAACAGAATCATCAAAGTACAAGGTGAAATCTCCAATGGCAGCTGCACTCACTTGTCCTTATCACTCGTGCCTGAACTTAATCAGCCTGCAGGACTTTGGCACGATGAATGTTATTACGCTCCTCAGGGAATGTCCCCATCCTATTACTCGGATATGGTTACCTAAACCCATTTTTCAGAAAATAAAATCAGATCACGGTCCAAGTAGTGGGTGCCCAGTTGAAGATCTGTGAAATAATTCCAAACTGTAATAGATAGAATTATTTCTTAATTTTGTATCATGAGGCCACGAGGACATTTTTTATTTGCTTTATTATTTGTCTTCGCATGATATGTGTTTATATTAATTGCGCAACATACAAGCATGTTGTAGATAATAAGAGCACGTTTAATGCTTTTATTTACAGCTTTCAAAGCATGCCTATGTGATTTATTTTATGTAATTAATTATAACTATAAATTCGGAGTTCATGAATAGCATGATAGAATTTTAGCAGTGCTATAATTATGGCTACATCTGTGCAATTGAACCTTATGAATTTAAATTACTAAGCTTATTTGAACAAGACCTCCACAAAGCGATCGTTTATTGGAAGTGGGTAATTCATTAGGTAAACGTCTACATGTGTAGCTTACTTAATTTATTATTCATAAGTTCTAATAGATAGGATTTCTTAAAACAAATATTTAATTCATGTGAGAAGTGGGAGCTCATGCGTAAACGTCTACATCTGTAGCTTGCGTATTGAGTTTTCATAAGTTCTCTAGGGATTGAATTAAATGAGACAACCTTATTATAAGGGATCAGGGTGTGTCCTAGTAGATCCTTATATGGGAGGGTTGGCTTTGGTGGTATGCTAGCTTAGATATTGTCCAGAGTATAACTCATTTGTGATGTCCCTGCTCAGTAGGATAATATGGTCTTAAGTTAGTCTCCAATTATTAATTCCATTTGTCTAAGGAACCCGGGCATGGATTGGAATTAAAGGACTGGAATTGAAAGATGCAGTCTGGTTAAGTGCTTTGTTGTAAACGTCCACATGTGTGGCTTGCAATAGTAATACTTAGGCAAATTGGAGGAAACATTAATATTGTTTTATCATAAGGTTTCAATATTTAATTGTTTCAATTGTTTGCGACTATGTTTTAATTTCTGATTTAATTTATTGTTTTTAGACATGTCTACTGCTCATATTGTTAACCTCTTAACATCAAACCCTTTAACCGGTCCTAATTTTTCTGAGTGGAAATTTTGCCTGATGGAAATACTCTGTACTGCAAAACATGCATATGTGCTTTACATGGACCCACTGTCTCCTCAGTATTGGAATTGTTCTGTCTATGAGCGAGAATTCTATGAAAGATGGAAAGCTTCTGATGAGTTTGTCCACTATCTCATCATGAGCAATCTGTCTAGAGAATTAAGGCCCCAGTACATAAAATATCAAACTGCTGTTGAGATATGGAGGAACCTTGTGAAAGTATATGGGAAGGTGAAGCGAACTATCAGTTATGATCTTGTGAAAGACCTGGTTTGCAAGAAAATGACTCAGGAAGTTCGTTGTGTATGCACTTCATCACTATGATGAAAATCATGAAAAAGTACAGAAGGAGAGGTGGACGAATCATTAAGCGAGGAGAAATAAGCATTGTCCTGCACTCTCTATCTGATTCTTATGATGATTTCATCAAATCTCTCGGTGCCAGACGCGAGTTTCCTCTTCATGAGTTACTGAGGGCCCTGTTGCAAGAGGAATCTGACATGATAGCATTTGTGTTTGCTCCAACTTTGTCAGCTCTTGACAAGGCAGTTGCTGAAGCAAAGGAAATGCTCAAAAGGTTAGATGAAGAAGATAAGGCAAAAGCCATCACCAGGCCATGCAAACGCAAGCGAAGTGAAGTAGATTGTCTAGTGCCTAGCACGGTTAGACAAGGTACGTCATGTGCATTTATAACGGAAACATGTTTAGCATCAGTTTCTACCCATTCTTGGGTAGTGGATACTGGAGCTACTGATCATGTTTGTTATACTTTGAAGGGGTTCAGGCCGACAAGGCAGCTGATGCATGACGAGATTACCATCTCAATAGGTAGCGGAGATCGAGTCTCAGCAATAGCCATTGGAGATTTTACTTTAAGCTTTAAAAACAATGTTTTGGTTTTGAGAGATGTTTTATATGTGCCAGTTTTCCGGCAGAACTTAATTTCAGTTTTCAAATTGTTTAGTGATGGATATTCAGTTATTTTTTATAGTGGAGTTTCTATCATTGGGAATAACGGTGTTATCTGTCGTGGCAAACTGATTGACTGTCTCTATATCATTGATTGTATGCATAAATCTTCCGTGAATGTTGCAAACTCATCAAATAATAATGATCATTTAAAGAGAAAGTTTTCTTCCGATGAGGATCAAAGATATCTCTAGCACTTGAGACTAGGTCACATCAATCTAAAGAGGATTGAAAGATTAGCATGCGATGGGCTCTTGGATTCTTTTCAAGTGGTACCGCATCAAATATGTGAATTCTGTATAGAGGGAAAGATGACGACCAGGCCTTTTAAGCAAGTCAGTCTCGAGCAGAGGATGTGCTAGAATTGACCTACTCTGACCTATGTGGACCAATGTCCATGCAAGCTCATGGAGGTTATGAGTACTTCGCCAAACTCATTGACAATTACTAAAGATTTGGATATGTCTATCTGCTTCGCTACAAGTCTGATGCTTTGAGAAATTCAAAGAATTTAGGACTGAGGTAGAAAAGAAGTTGGGCAAGACTATCAAAACACTACGATCAGATCGTGGTGGAGAATACCTCAGTAACGAGTTCTTGCTGTATCTGTAAGATAACGGGATTACATCCCAGTGGACTGCACCAGGAACCCCTCAACAAAACGGTGTAGCAGAAAGGAGAAATAGGACTCTTTTGGAAATGGTTAGGTCAATGATGAGTTATGCCGATTTTGTTTTGGGGATATGCCTTGGAGACAACGGCCTATTTGCTTAACATTGTACCTTCTAAATCAGTTCCTAAAACGCCTCTGGAACTCTGGTATGGGCGAAAGCCAAGTTTAAACAGAGTGAGGGTTTGGGGTAGTCCAGCATATGTGCTGACAAAGGAACTTGATAATTTAGAAAATAGGTGTAAGCTGATGCTGTTTGTAAGATATCCCAGGCAAATGAAAGGTGGTTACTTTTATTGTCCTGAGAATCAGAAAGTGGTTGTCAGTACCAACGCAAGATTCTTGGAGGACGAATATGTAAGAAACCATAGATCCAAGAGTGAAATTATCCTCTACGAGCTTGAGGATAAGGAAGCAATTCCATCACGAAAGCCCAGTGTATTGATAAAACCATCTATAATAGGTGAGGAAATACCAACACTGCCATCAATGCAAGGTATGGGACCAACGAGTACTGTGTTAACTACTGACACGGCTCAGATGCCTCGTTGCAGTGGGAGGGTTGTCCACCAACCAAAAAGGTACATATTCGTGGGAGATTCTTCTGACTTGATCACGGAAAGTGGACTAGATGATACCGATCCCTGGATGTATGACGAGGCAATATCTGATAAGATGCAGACAAATGGCTAATCGCCATGGATTTGGAAATAAAATCCATTACAGCTATGGATGTATACCAGAAAATAGATTTTCCAGATGACTTTCGAGCCATAGGGTGCAAATGGGTATAAAAAAGAAAGAAAGGAGCGAATGGTGAAATTATAGCTTTTAAAGCAAGGCTGGTGGCAAAGGGTTATAGTCAGAAAGAAGGTGTAGACTATGACGAGACCTTCTCACCGGTAGCCATGCTTAAGTCCATTCGATTACTCCTAGCCATAGCAGCACATATGGACCTAGAGATCTGACAGATGGATGTCAAAACCGCATTTTTAAACGGGTACCTTGAAGAAGGTCGGGACATCTATATGCAACACCCAGAAGGTTATGTGCAGAAGGGCGAAGAATATTTGTTCTGGAAGCTCAAGAAGTCACTGTATGGACTTAGGCAAGCTTCACGGTCATGGAATCTACGTTTTGATGAAGTGATTAAATCCTATGGATTTTCACAATGTTCAAACGAGAGTTGCGTGTACCGTCTATGTGTCATTGGAAGCGTGGTGTTACTTGCACTTTATGTAGCTGATATTCTCCTATTTTGCAACAATGTGGAAGTATTGTCGGGTATAAAGGGGTGGTTATTCGAACAGTTTCATATGAAGGACCTTGGGGAGTCAGGATACATCATAGGGGTAAAAGTATTGCGGGAGCGCAATAAGAGGATGCTGACCTTGTCTCAAGCGTCATATGTGGATACTGTGATTGCCCGTTTCAGCATGCAAACTACCAAGAAAGGTCTGCTACCCTTCAGACATGGCATACATCTTTCCAAGGATCAGTGTCCGGTGACACAAAGGGAGAAAGATGAGATGAGCAATGTGCTGTATGCATCGGCAGTAGGGAGTCTCATGTATGCAATGCTATGCACGAGGCCAGATATCTGCTTTGCTGTAGGCATGGTAGCAAGATATCAGTCTAACCCTGGACAGACGCATTGGACTGCGGTAAAGCACATACTCAAATACTTGAAAAGGACTAGAGACTATTGTCTCGTCTATCAGTGTGAGGAGTTGTGCCCTATGGGTTATACGGATTCGGATTTCCAGGCAGACCGAGACAAAAAGAAGTCCACCTCTGGCTATGTGTTTACATTGGGAGGTGGGGCCATATCATGGAGGAGTGCAAAACAGAAGTGCATTGCTGACTCCACCATGGAAGGAGAGTATGTGGCAGCTTCTGAAGCTTTGAAAGAAGCAGTATGGTTTTGAAACTTCTTTCTGGAGTTGGACGTGATTCCTAAGCTGCCCAAGACTATCACAGTATATTATGATAATTCGGGAGCTGTGGCTAACTCAAAGGTACCACGAACTCACAAAGCAACAAAACACATTGAAAGGAAGTACCATATTATACGAGAAATTGTAGCAAGGGGTGATGTGCTAGTAGAGAAGATTGATACAAAAGATAATCTAGCAGATCCATTCACAAAAGCTCTGCCTTAGAAGGTCTACGAGATGCATGTACGTAACCTTGGGCTGAGGACAAAGCCATCCACGTCGAATGATTAATGTAATAGCTAGATTAGTTTAAACGCGTTATACTCTGGAAAGCACCTGTGTAATGCTTTGAGTATAAGTGGGAGATTGATGGATTTATATACAGAAAACATAATGATTATCATAAATGTTGTATGTTCATCTCCTGTCTGAATTAACAAACATGTGTCACAAACGCTCTTATCATCTTATCTCGTCGATAGGGAGATCATACGGTGTGTAGTAGATCACGGAAGATCGTATGGATCGTTTAACCTAGCGAGATATAAATAGTTATCACAACTGAGACAGTTCCAGGATAAACTATTGTTGTAGGCTACATCATATGCGGTAATAAGCATCTTATCTTGGATGGCTTGGTATGCTGGTGTGGGGCACGCATTGATATGGACCTAAGTTGAGATCGATTCTTTTATCTGACATTAAAAGAATGTAGATCTCTATTGCTTGATGAGATCCTAAACCTAAATGAAGGTACAGAAGTATATGCTGATTGTGTATCACTTTGAGTTGCAGTGAAAGACTCTAGTTGAGCCTGTATATCTGTATCTTGGGTGATAGCATTCTGTGTATGACTATCTGGTACTGGAACTAAGTAACCACATCCAGTATACGATGGTGACATTTCCTGAGCAGCTCAAAAGATTTGTTATGCTAAAGTTAATTAACGAATGTCTGTAACCTTAAATATGGGGATAAACCGAGCCCATGCAACCTGTATCTCAAAACGTGGTAGCAAATAGGTAGGACAATATTGATTCTCTGGTGGAATGAATCAATATTAATTAATTAATTATATTATGGGTTGAATATGAGAATTAATTAATTGATAGGCCTTATTTGCTATTTGCATTCTGGTCCATGGTCTGGCCCATGAAAACTCAGACCTAATAGAGGTCCAGAATTTTCCTATAAATAGGTCTCAGTTTCTCAGATCACAACACACCACAAGATCATATGTTGCAGCACAGCAAACCAGTATTTTGGGAGCGGTGGTGATCGACTAGATCTGAGAAATGAGGAGGAAATTTTGCTTCTCAATCGGGCAAGGAATCCGAAGGGAATCTTCACCAGATATTCAGAGAAGATCAGATCAGGAGGATCGTCTTCTTTTTTCTCTCCCTCTTATTTATTGAAAATTATTATTTAATTTTCAAGATTTAATTCCTTTCATCTGTTAGGAATATATCTTTGTGCGCGGGAAAGTAGATCAAGATCAAATCTCTGCGCACTCGTTCTTCAGGTTTCTACAATCCAGGTATTCCGCATAAAGCCCCTTATGCATAATCAGTAGGAGCATGCTAGGATTATCATAGGCATAGCAATTTATTTTTGATATTCCAATTAATGATCTCGGCTAACGGATTTAGTGATTCAGTCCCTTCATTTTTAACCCAAACACTAACCCTTTACATAATCCTTTGCTAAACCCGTTGAGCCTTTAATCCTTTCTTTCTAAACCGGATGATAGGAGGTGTGGATGGAATTGTATGGGTATCTGTTGATGATAGGTGGTGAAATTAAATAGTTCATGGTCAAACATTGTCCAAAAAGCCTTGTGGTGGACAATAGAGTTATATTTTTTTAAAAAAATAAAAATATTCAGTGAGTAATCCAATAAAATGCACAAAGTGTGCATAGTGTCATTGTTGAGTTTATTAATGCACAAAGTGTGCATGATGTAGTATTCAAATTTGAATCCCATTGTATTGTAATTATGGGATGCGTAGTCTTACAGTTGAGTTGTGGTATGTTGTATGAGTCAGTTAATCAATAAGTGTGGTATGTGATGAGGAGTATTCGTGTGAATGAAGTTATAAGGTTGAATCTATTCAATCACTTAGCCAAATATTCCATACCTTTCACCAATGTGCCTACATTAGAACCTAGAAAAATGACCTTTTTTTATCTTTGTCCTAACACTCCCAAAGTCAGTGGAGAGTCTAGACAATAAGCAAGGCTATGGTAGGAAAGTTGTACAGTTGAGAGTTGAGAGTATACACTTGTCTTTCTTACACTTTGAGCGAAATTTGAGTGATTCACTATCCTGTGAGAAGCAGATTTCTGGAGGTTGGGATTGAAACTATGAACTAGTGCACTTAATTGATGAGTGTCGTGTTTGTTGGCGTGGGAATCACAACCCTCTATATGTCTGAAACAAATTTTTTATCAATAAATGCATCCCTCGTGTTTATCCTTTTCTTTTATTTGTTCTTCATTGTTCGAGGACGAACAATAGTTTAAGTTTGGGGGGTTGATAAACACTCATTTTATGCATTTAGCGATGTGAATCTGCTAACTATTTGCATTGGATTAAATAGTTCAGTGATATTTCTGTGTCTTATTCATATTCTTTTGAGAAATATTACGTTTGGTGTGGTTTTGGTTGTTTATGCAGATTTCACGCACTATTGAGTCGTTTACAGGATACGACTGAGTACCATGAAGCCAATATATGCTTGCTAGCATCGGGGAAAGGAAGAAGTGAGAAAAGATTGGCAAAAATGTGCAAATTTCGTTCGTGACAAAACTGGCGACCCAGATTTTGTAGACGGTCGCCGATTTAATAATTCCCCTAGATTAGCTACGGCACAAAATTGGCGACCCGAGTGCAAAATTGGTGGTCGCTAGTCAGGTTTTACGGGTCACTGATCGGGTAAAATAGGGCAAAAATTGGTATAAATCCCATATCTTTTTGGGTTTGGAAGAGATAGGTATAAATAGGGGCTTCCAAGTTGTAAAAACGACCCTTGACCTTATTTTTTAGCAACGAACCTCTGAAGAAAGCTAGAACGGAGCTGATCTTGAAGAACGAAGATTGAGGACTTGGGATTGAAGACTACTGGTTTTTGGTTTCCATGTTTTCTCTATTTTTATCTATTTTCTTCTCTGTATTCATAGAACTTAGTATGATTGACTTAGTCCTTTGTGGATTCTAGGGTTTTGAGACTTGATGAATTTTGTATAAATGTTTATTTAATTTAATTTACCTTTCTCATTCAAATTCTGATTGTCCTGAGTTTTAATTAATTGCTTGATATTGGCCATTGATGGCGATTTGATTGATATTTCTTGAACTGAGAGGTCTAGGTTTATCAATAAGTTGCAGGATAATTAGATTTGATAAATTAAATATTCGAGAGGAATTTGAGTTATTGAAGGGTTTTAAAATCTGAGGTTTTAATCAGGAGTAGAATTCCTTTTGCACGTCCGAGAGGGGTCATTAGGAGTTTTATTTCCATGTTATGGTTTAGAGTTCGAGAGAATCCCCTGATAACATATTTGTGATTAACTCATGCAATTGGGAATTAAATTGGAATTCAATTGAATAAACTGTTTGCATAATTATTTATTATAGTGGATTGCCCTGGAATCATGTTCTCTTTATATTTTCCAAACTCAGCGTTTCACTTTACCTTTTTAATTATCTTTTCAAATATTCTCTAAGATAGGTAAACAAACTCCTTTACCGATTTGTCTAGATAGTAGTAATATATCCATGTTTTAGTGCTTGATTATACTTCGAGCCTGCAATCTTTGTGTTCGATAAATTAATACTTGCCCTCTGTAGTGGTTTGTACACTTGCAGAATAACGTGTTGCAAAATATGCTATCATTGCGCGGGAAAGAGGATCAAGTATCAAATCTTTGCGCATCGCGTTCTTCAGTTTCTACAATCCAGGTATTCTGCATAAACCTTCTTATGCATATTCAATAAGTTCATGCTAAGATTAAATCATAGGCATAGTAATTATTTTTTATATCCAATTAACGGTCTGCGCTTAAACAGATTTTAATGATTCAATTCATGGTATTCAAAATCTTTTCACAATACTTTCTAAGTATTGAAGTGTATACTTGAATCTGAAACTTAAACTTACTTTGAGCTAAACTTAGTTTTCAGAAGTGCAATTCAATTTAAACTTTCGCTGCTTACAATTTATCTCTGATTTTGAGACCAACAAGTGGTATTAGCGTCGACCAATCCTTACAGGCTGGTCATTGTTGAAGTCGCTTAGGATCGGATCCATTTTCCTTGCACCTGTTTCTTTTCGTTTCTTGTTGAATTAGCTTAGGTACTTAAAGATGATGAACGCTTTAAAACTTCCCAAGTATTCTGCCGAGAAGTACAACCTATGGAATAAAAGATTTCTCATCATGCTGAAGAACATCTATCTGGAGATGGCTGAAGTAATAGCCAATGGACCACTAAAGATCACGAAGATCAATACTCAGCTCGGAGGAGCAGATGATCCAAAGATCATTGAGAAGCCATATGCAGAATGGACTTCTAAAGACATGGCCCGTGCACACCTGGACCCTATGGCGTATGAGCTGATCCTACAAGCCCTACCAGAGTCCCTGGTTGAAAAAGCACTCGAGTATGACAATGCCAAGCAAGTATGTGATTTCCTTGGCACTCTATGCCAAAAGACAAACCAGATGAAACGTAATAAAATGCAAATATGTGTTGACAAGTATGAATCATTTCAAATGCTTCCTGGAGAGAATATTAAGTCAATGGAAGCTCAATTCAATGACATAGTTTGCGAGCTGAAGAATTTGGGGAGAGAATATACAGTTGCTGACCACAATACCAAGATTCTTTCCAAGATGCCAAATGAAGGTAGGTTTGTTAAAACCACAAGTCTGAAAGAGAAGGATTTGTCGAAAATATCGACAAAAGATGTCTGATGCGGTGTAAATTCAACACACAAACCAAGTTAAATTTTCAATCCAATGTCCTTCCAATTCGCCCTATAGACTACCATTTACTTGCTTAGAAGTTTATAGCTAGGCAAAGCTTTCGTCGTTGATTGTCAATTAACTAGGCAAAATCATAGCAAAACTAAACATACATGAAATAAAGAACATTTCTAATCATGTTCAAACTTAAATCCAATAATCAAATCAAACAATTCTCTCAACTCAGGTAGATAGAGTATCAAGTGCAACAATGAGACAAGTGT
Source organism: Plectranthus barbatus (assembly GCA_026898455.1). Classification (NCBI taxonomy): domain Eukaryota; kingdom Viridiplantae; phylum Streptophyta; class Magnoliopsida; order Lamiales; family Lamiaceae; genus Plectranthus; species Plectranthus barbatus. The sequence goes on from JAPKLW010001732.1 coordinate 11,789, forward strand.
GAGTGTTGTATGAATGTCTAAAGTGTTCAATTGAGATCAAATCGTGTTGTAAACCTATTTAATTCCTAGAAGATTGAGCAATCCACCCTCAATTAGTCAACCCCTTGTCACGGCGAGCTAACCGTTGATGTGATGGGTTTTGTATACTGAAAGCTTTTACTACAATGAGTATACAACGGTTTATTTCTCCTATCTGTTAACAATCTTACATGTATGAACAATGGTATCCTCTTGTCTCACCGATAGGGACGATCATACGGCGTGTTGTAGATCGCAGAAGACAGTATGATCACTTGACCTAGTGAGACATAAACTTGATCACAGCCGAGACAGCGTATGAGGATACGTCTGTCCGGATGGCTGCGGCATTGTCGGAATAAGTAGTCTGTCTTGGTTACTTGGCATGCTGGTACGCAGAGGTGGCGTATTGATGGACCGCAGTGAGATATATTCGTCTGTCTGACATCAGTGAATAAAAGATCTCGTTATATTGATTGAGTCCAAACCCTAACGAAGGTTCAGGGGTTTGCACGGGTTGACTGTTGCTTTGACTTGCCATGGTGGAGAGCCTAAGTAACGTGCTCGTATATCCGCATCTTGGGTAACAGCAGTTCGTGTAGTACCGCCTGAGACTGAACTTAGGTAACCATATTCGAGTAATAGGATGGGGACATTCCCTGAGGAGCTCAATAACATTCATCGTGCCAAAGTCCTGCAGGCTGATTAAGTTCAGGCACGAGTGATAAGGTTTGAGTGGTACTACTCAGGAATTATAAGATATTAATTAATTGTAGTTAGAGCTTGTCAGAGGCTCCGATTAATTAATGAATGTCCGGTAACCTTAAATATGGGGATTCTCAATTAATGCAACCCGTTCTCATAACGTGGTAATAACGGGGTAGATCAGTATTAATTCTGTGGTGAAAAAGAATTAATATTAATTAATTAATTGTGTCCTGGGTTGTGGACATGGGAATTAATTAATTTATAGGCCCACTTTACTATTTGCATTAGGTCCTAGGACTGGCCCAATTAAATATGCTGAATTGAGCCCAAAATGGCCCATTAGGGTTTCTAACCCTAGGTCTATAAATAGACAGCTCTCTCTCATAAGTCATGTGTGGTAACACAGTTGAAACACACTAACTCTAGAGAGAGAGAGAGGGAGGCGCCGATTTTGGTTCAGAAAGGAGGAGAATTTCGATTCTGGTCCTGCTCAGATTACAGATCTACGGAGTCCTCACCAGTAGTAGATCTGATCAGCATTGGGACACAGCCCTGAAGATCTAATCTGGAGAACAGATTATCTTTCTTCCTTCTCTTTCTTTTCGATTTTAATCTAAGAAATTAGGGTTCTAATTTCTGTTTTCGCAGATTAAATCGGATCGCGTGGTTGAATTGGAATTTGGAATTCAAACGCGAAAGATCGGTTCAGACTCGACGGAGTTACAGTAAACCCTAAAATCCACAATTCTTTGTATTAAATTCATAGGAGCATGCTAGGGTTTTGAGAATTTGAATTATGAGCAATATCCATAGATCGATCCGGTTCAGTTTGGTTTTGGTGATTCGGTTCACAGAAAAACCCTACAATTGGTATCAGAGTCAGGTTCCTGATTTATGGCTCTGTTGTTCATAATTGAATTCTATATGCATGTATGAATTTATTGTTTATTGTGGATGTTTGGTTTTTATTCCTCGTGGCAACCCGTTGATTCAGCCCGCGGTGGTTTATCCGTGTAGGGCTGAATTGTTTTTGTAAAATCACGAGAAAATCCGTGATTAGTGTAGATTTGAAAATTGTAATAGAATAGGTTTTCTGTAATTTTCAAATTTGTAATTGGACGGGTCGAGGACGAAGAACGAAGACGGAGCCGACGAAGGGCAGTGCACGGCGGCGGCAGGCGGCCGCGCGCGTGCAGCCGCGGGCGACGGCGGTGCAGGGCCGCGCACGGTGTGGGAGACGGCGCAAAGCAGTGCGCATTGCGGGCGGCCGGGCGGCGGGCGTGGCACGGCGAGCGCGCGGCGGCGGCAGCGACGGTCGGCGGTCGGCGGCGGCTTCTGTCGTCGTCGGCTGCTGTTGTCCCGTCGCGGTGGCTTGTGTTTTTGTGGTTTGTACAATCCTGTGTAAACCCTAGGGTTTGCATTAGGGTTAGGGCATTTCATCAGATCACAAAGGCCTAAAAATCCAAAAGATTTGGTGTATCCAATTTTTTTAAGGCCTTGAAGATTTGGAAGATTTGAAAAGATTTGGATTTATCCAAATTAATTCAAAATTCAAATTGTAATAGATAGATTTTATTTTTCTATTTTGTGGGGCCACGAGGAATTTTTGTTTGCCTTAATTGTCCTCGTATGATATGTGATTTATTTATGTGCGCAATTAAGCAAGTGTAGATAATAGGAAAAGCATGTTTTACTGCTTTTATTATTTACAGCTTTCCAAGCATGCTTATGTGATTAATTTCATTTGTTGGATTATATTTTGGGAATTTTTGGGCTTGTTTAATTACATGCAAAAATTTGGAAAATATAATGACAAAAGGAAATTATGTGTGCGCATAAAGAAACCTTTTAAAAGAAAAATACTAAGCAGATTTTTTAATTAAAATCAATAGACCTCCACAAAGCGGTCCTAGGCTGTAAGTGTATCTCTCGTTCTAGTAAACGTCTACGAGTGTAGCTTGCTAGTTCCCGGAGGTGCATGGTTACGGTTGTTGGGATTTCTAGACCAACAATTTAAATCATGTGAATAGTGGGAGGGCTTTGTGTAAACGTCTACGAGTGTAGCTTGCGTAGACCTCTTTCACAAGTATTCTAGGATTGATTTAAATTATAGATAACAAAAGCTTTAAGGGCTGTGCGGTATAGTTACGTGCCATGCTAAACTGTCTCTTTTGGCTGGAGTTAACTTTGTGGTTAATTTCTTAGAAGCATCTTAGAATATAATGCAAGAATTGCATCCCTGTTCTTGAGAGATGGCTTGGTCTAAGGTTTTCACTAATTATTAATTTCTAGTGTCAAAAGCATCCTGACATGGTAGTGAAATTAAATGGATTGGGGCTTAAAACCCGCAGTTCTGGTTGAGGGTGACATCGTAAACGTCTATGAGTGTAGCTTGCGGTGGGAACTCTTGGGCAATTAGTGGAAAACATTTGTATTTGATTTATTAAAAGGTTTTCAATGCATTTGTTTTCGAAGTTCAACATGTATGTTCTTATTTAAGATTCTTTATTGTTTCAGATATGTCTATGTCTACTGTCGATCATATACTTGCTCTCAATCCTCTAACTGGTCCGAACTTCCATGAGTGGAGATATTATATTGAGTATATTCTCCTGACTAAGCAACACATGTTTGTTCTTACTATGATGCCACTTGCCCCACGTTACCATAAAGTGTCTAGACAAGAGAAGGAGTTCTATGACAGCTGGGTGGCATCTGAGGATTTTACTTACAAGTTAATCACATATAACCTGTCTAGAGAACTTAAGCTCAAGTACATGGGCTATTGTAGCTCTGTTACTATCTGGATGGACTTAGTGGCTACGTATGGTGAAGTGGAACGAACTATCAACTGTGATCTCATTAGAGACCTTGTCTGTAAGAGAACGGTTGATGGAAGTTCGGTGACACTGCAAGTGATGATCATGGATAACACCATGAAACAATTCATACGTGGAGGTGGATGTATCAGTGATCGGGCTAAGATCGATATAATCCTGAACTCCTTACCGATTTCATTCTATGAATTTAAGAATGATGTAGCAAAGAGAAGTAAGTACTCTTTCAAGGAGTTTCTTACTGATCTCATAGCAGGACAGTCCTTCGTACCTTCATGGGAGTCTGAGTTATCAGATCTTGAGCACAGCTTGGGTACATTGAAAGATGTGGTTCATACTATGTGCAAGAACATGATTGATCGCAGATTACATGAGAGGAGGTCAAATGAAATGAAGAGGGTTGGTGTCACTTCAAGTGAGAAGGCATGCGGAAGCAAGGGACAAGGTACGTCATTTGCATTTGTAATGGAAACATGTTTAGCATCGGTTTCTACTCATTCGTGGGTAGTGGATACTGGAGCTACTGATCATGTTTGTTACATTTTGCAGGGGTTCACACCGAGGAGGGTGCTGAAGAATGACGAGGTTACCATCTCGATGGGGAACACAGCACAAGTGAGTGCAGCTGCCATTGGAGATTTCACCTTGTACTTTGATGATTCCGTTTTAACATTGAGAGATGTTTTGTATGTGCCGGATTTTCGGCGGAACCTCATTTCAGTTTCCAAACTTTATATTGATGGATATTCAGTTATTTTTTATAGTGGTGTTTCGATCATTGGTAATAATGGTGTTATCTGTCGTGGAATGCTGAATAATTCTCTCTATGTTGTTAACTGTAATCATAAGTCTTCCGCAAGTATTGCATGTAATTCATCCGTAATTGATAATCCTAGGAAGAGAAAACTTACTTCTTTTGATGAGGATCTTACATATCTCTGGCACTTGAGACTGGGACACATCAGCTTGAAGCGGATTCAGAGACTTGCAGATGATGGTACATTGGACCTAGTCCGGGCTGTACCTTATCAAGTCTGCGAATCCTGCATCGAGGGCAAGATGTCAACTAGGCCTTTCAAGGCTAGTCAGTCTCGAGCAGAGGAAGTGTTGGAATTGATCCATTCTGACTTATGTGGACCGATGTCCACGCAGGCTCGTGGAGGGTACGAGTATTTCGTTACTTTCATTGACGACTACTCAATGTACGGATATGTTTACCTGCTTCGCTACAAGTATGAATGCTTTGAGAAATTCAAAGAGTTCAAGGCTGAGGTAGAAAAGAAGGTCGGGAAAACTACCAAGTCGCTGCGATCTGACCGCGGTGGCGAATACCTCGGTAACGAATTCCTGCAATATTTGTCAGAAAATGGGATTACATCCCAATGGACTGCACCGGGTACTCCCCAGCAAAACGGTGTGGCTGAAAGAAGAAATAGGACTCTTCTAGAGATGGTAAGATCAATGATGAGTTATGCAAACTTACATATTTCGTTTTGGGGCTATGCATTGGAGACAGCAGCATACGTACTTAATGTGGTGCCTTCTAAATCAGTTTCTATGACACCTTCTGAGCTCTTCCATGGTCGCAAACCTATTTTCTGCAAGTTTAGAGTATGGGGCTGTCCGGCACACGTACTGTCGAAGGAAGCTGATAAGTTAGAAAGCAGGTCAAAAGTAATGTTGTTCATAGGGTATCCCAGGCAAATGAAAGGTGGTTACTTTTACTGTCCTGAGAGTCAACGAGTCGTTGTTAGCACCAACGCTAGATTCTTGGAGGACGAGTATGTGAGTAATCACAGGTCAAGGAGTGATATCGTTCTTCAAGAAATTGAGAACGAGAATGCAATTCCAAGGGAAGGGGAACGTGTAAATGTGGGTGCACCTGTGAGAGGCACAACACCACAGACACGTTCTTCAGTGCAAGGTGCAGGACCACAAGTCACTGCACCTAGTACTGACACGGCATCGATGCCTCATCGTAGTGGGAGAGTTATTTTTCAGCCGAAAAGGTACATGTTCGTGGGTGAGTCTTCGGACTTGAGCCCGGAAGATGGACATGAGGACTCTGACCCACTGACTTACGAAGAGGCAGTGCAGGACAAGGATGTTGCCAAATGGCGTGTCGCCATGGATTCTGAAATTGAATCCATAACTGCTATGGATGTATACCAGAAAACTGTTTTGTCGGATGGCTTTAGGGCCATAGGGTGCAAATGGGTATACAAAAGAAAGAAAGGGGCGGATGGAAAGATCACGGCTTTCAAGGCCAGGCTGGTGGCAAAGGGTTATAGTCAGAAATAGGGCATTGACTATGACGAAACCTTTTCACCCGTAGCCATGCTCAAATCCATCCGGATACTCCTTGCCATAGCTTCGCATATGGACCTCAAAATCTGGCAGATGGATGTCAAGACCGCTTTTCTAAACGGTTACCTTGAAGAAGGTAGGGACATCTATATGCAGCAACCCGAGGGTTACATAAGCAAGGGCGAAGAACATCATGTCTGGAAGCTTAGGAAGTCCTTGTATGGACTTAAGCAAGCTTCAAGGTCGTGGAACTTACGTTTCAACGATGTGATTAAATCCTATGGATTTGCACAGTTGGAAAACGAAAGTTGTGTTTACCGACTTTGTGTCAGTGGGAGCATGATCTTCTTTGCACTATATGTTGATGACATACTCTTATTTGGAAACAACGAGGGAGTGATGTCCGAAATCAAGGTTTGGTTATCCAAACAGTTCCAAATGAAGGATCTGGGTGAAGCTGGGTACATTCTTGGGATTAAGGTCTTACGAGATCGTAAGAGAAGAATGTTGAGCTTGTCCCATGCATCCTATGTGGATACTGTGATAGCCCGGTTCAGCATGCAACTCGCCAAGAAAGGCTTGCTACCTTTCAGACATGGCGTTCGTCTTTCTAGTGGGCAGTGTCCTCAGACACAGCGGGAGAAAGACGAGATGAGTCTTGTACCATACGCCTCGGCGGTGGGTAGTCTCATGTATGCGATGTTGTGTACCAGGCCAGATATCTGTTATGCCGTTGGCATGGTAGCAAGATATCAATCTAACCCTGGACAGGAGCACTGGACTGCTGTAAAGCACATCCTCAAGTATTTGAAAAGGACTAGGAATTTCAGCCTAGTTTATCAAAGTGAGGATTTGTGCCATGTGGGTTATACAGACTCGAATTTCCAAGGGGACCAGGATGAGAAGAAATCGACCTCAGGATTTGTGTTTACCCTGGGAGGTGGAGCTGTATCTTGGAGGAGCTCAAAGCAGAAATGCATTGCTGACTCCACCATGGAGGTAGAATATGTCGCCGCCTCCGACGCCTCGAAAGAGGGGGTGTGGCTCCGGAACTACCTTTTAGAGTTGGGCGTGATTCTGAGTTTGCCGAGGAGCATCACAATTTACTGTGATAACTCTGGTGCAGTGGCAAACTCAAAGGAACCGCGGTCTCACAGGGCAAGCAAACACATAGAGAGAAAGTACCATATCATACGAGAAATCGTATCGAGGGGGCGATGTGCTGATTAAGAAGATTGACACTGCTGACAATCTTGCTGATCCGTTTACAAAGTGCTTGCCGCAGAAAGTTTACGAAAGACATATTCGTGAGCTGGGTCTGAGGTGGATGCCGGCCACTGATAGTGGTTAAAGAGACAGAAGACTAGATAGACGGACTGTATACTCTGTAATAGCTTAGTTATGCTTTGAGTATAAGTGGGAGATTGATGGGTTTTGTATACTGAAAGCATTTACTACAATGAGTATACAACGGTTTATTTCTCCTATCTGTTAACAATCTTACATGTATGAACAATGGTATCCTCTTGTCTCACCGATAGGGACGATCATACGGCGTGTTGTAGATCGCAGAAGACAGTATGATCACTTGACCTAGTGAGACATAAACCTGATCATAGCCGAGACAGCGTATGAGGATACGTCTGTCCGGATGGCTGCGGCATTGTCGGAATAAGTAGTCTTTCTTGGTTACTTGGCATGCTGGTACACAGAGGTGGCGTATTGATGGACCGCAATGAGATATATTCGTTTGTCTGACATCAGTGAATAAAAGATCTCGTTATATTGATTAAGTCCAAACCCTAATGAAGGTTTAGGGGTTTACACGGGTTGACTGTTGCTTTGACTTGCCTTGGTGGAGAGCCTAAGTAACGTGCTCGTATATCCGCATCTTGGGTAACAGCAGTTCGTGTATTACCGCCTGAGACTGAACTTAGGTAACCATATCCGAGTAATAGGATGGGGACATTCCCTGAGGAGCTCAATAACATTCATCGTGCCAAAGTCCTGCAGGCTGATTAAGTTCAGGCACGAGTGATAAGGTTTGAGTGGTACTACTCAGGAATTATAAGATATTAATTAATTGTAGTTAGAGCTTGTCAGAGGCTCCGATTAATTAATGAATGTCCAGTAACCTTAAATATGGGAATTCTCAATTAATGCAACCCGTTCTCATAACGTGGTAATAAAGGGGTAGGTAAGTATTAATTCTGTGGTGAAAAAGAATTAATATTAATTAATTAATTGTGTCCTGGGTTGTGGACATGGAAATTAATTAATTTATAGGCCCACTTTATTATTTGCATTAGGTCCCGGGACTGGCCCAATTAAGTATGCTGAATTGAGCCCAAAATGGCCCATTAGGGTTTCTAACCCTAGGTCTATAAATAGACAACTCTCTCTCATAAGTCATGTGTGGTAACACAGTTGAAACACACTAACCCTAGAGAGAGAGAGGGAGGCGCCGATTTTGGTTCAGAAAGGAGGAGAATTTCGATTCTGGTCCTGCTCAGATTACAGATCTACGGAGTCCTTACCAGTAGTAGATCTGATCAGCATTGGGACACAGCCCTGAAGATCTAATCTGGAGAACAGATTATCTTTCTTACTTCTCTTTCTTTTCGATTTTAATCTAAGAAATTAGGGTTCTAATTTCTGTTTCCGCAGATTAAATCGGATCTCATGGTTGAATTGGGATTTGGAATTCAAACGCGAAAGATCGGTTCAGACTCGACGGAGTTACGGTAAACCCTAAAATCCACAATTCTTTGTATTAAATTCATAGGAGCATGCTAGGGTTTTGAGAATTTGAATTATGAGCAATATCCATAGATCGATCCGGTTCAGTTTGGTTTTGGTGATTCGGTTCACAGAAAAACCCTACATGATGATACTAGAACTCTCAAACAATCACGTTATCGAATCCTAGACCACTCCTTCTAGAACGTGGATTATTGCCCTACGACCTATCTCCGCACAGGGATTGGATCTAGAATCGTATGAATCTACACTATTCGCGACGATTCCACCCACGTGTTGGCTGCAGTGTTCACATCAAATACCTCCTAGGTTGGCTATTACCTACACCTAGGTGGTAAGGATTAAGATCTAGTGCAATTCAAGCTCTTAAAGGAAAGTAAACAATCAACGTTCAATCTCAATTTCACAAATCATCCATTCAAACAACACTCACATAAAGGTTTAGCTCCTCATACCTTCAATTTCATTCAATACAATAGAAAGAGTAAGAGAATCCATAACAAATTGAAAGGTAAATGTACATCTTCCTCAATTGTATTCCTTGTCCTCAATCTACCCCTTGGTCTTCCTTGATCTTCACCAAATGTAGAGGAATGTGTCCTTGGTCTCCTTGAATATGGATGGGAAGTGAGTGGAAGATGGATTATGAGAGAATTTCTCAAGTGGTTATTTGAAAAATGGGCAAAAGTTCTCTTCAAACTCGAAAATCCCCCTTTTATAGACGAGCAAATAAGGCCTTGGCTCGCCCGGGATGGCTCGATAACCGCCAAAATCGTCAAAAGTCTTGATCTGGCTCGGTCGAGCCAATCTGGCACGACCGAGCTTGCCCTCTGTTGGCAGTGGCTCGGCTGATCCTGCAGCGCTCGGGCGAGCGAGCCCTCTGCTCCATTTGGCTCGACCGAGCCAGGCTCAGCTCGGTCAAGCCTGGCCTTTGAACTCCAGAAAACTCCCTTCTCTGCTCCACTCAGGCAAGCCTATCCTCCTTTGACTCCAAACTCGGACAATTTGCCTCCAAAACTCAACCAAAAGTGTTGTTTTATGCTCAAAACTCAACCTACACCATTCCAAACACAAAAACACAACAAAAGAACAACAAAAATATATGATATGAGAGTAAAATGGCCACAAACATGCACACTCACATACCGAAATGAAGGTCATTTTATGCACATATCAATGTCTTTGCCCAACTTTAAGCACACGAGTGGGACATCTAAATGGTAAATAAAAATGAAGTTGTTCGAAGTGCGAGTACATCAACTGAAGAAGATGCTGCTTTCTTTGTCAAGAGAGATTTCCAAAGAAGACCCAAAAAGCCGTATCAATCTAAAAAATCAAGTAGTCAAACATCAGGTCGAATGAATGCTCCTACACGGTGATATTCCTACAAGAAAGAGGAGGAATCCTTAGTTGAAGAACTTGAGGAACAAATGAGGAATCTGACAGAGATGATCAAGAACGCAAAAGCTAAAGCTAAAAGCTCTCAAGGAGGTGACTAGAAGTTCATCGAAAGAGCACCAAAGGCTTGCTTTTAGTGCAATTCCCCGAAAGTGACCCAAAATGACATATTTAATTATGGTGAAAAATCTAACCTTAATCAACATTATCTTTTTAACATGAAAAATACCTATTTAACACGAAACAATCCGTTTAACACAATGATCCCTTTAACACAATTTTTTTCATATTTAATTATATGATTAATTTCATTTGCGGGTCATATGGGTTTGCGGCCCGACCTGAAACTGGCCTGGACCCTACATGATTTTCAATTGGGTTTCGTGGGCTCGATCCAAAATATCATGTTAAGTTTGTATTGAACTGTCGTATTAAATTGTAGATTGTCGCCACTATCAAGGACGTCGTTTTTCCCCGTTCATGAACAATGGCACATAATTTGTCCCGCCCACTGTTCACAGTTCAGCTATTTTAATGTATTATATTATATATATTTACACATATATATATATATATAGATCCAGTGAGAAAACTCTTAACGTGAGAAAGTGAGAAAGATGCTTGATTGCATTCATGGCATTGCTTGATTGTATTCAGGTTGTTGCTTGATTGCAATGTTGCTTGATTATGCTTTAGTTGTTGCTTGATTATTTTGTTGCTTGATTGCATTTTTGTTGTTGCTTGATATTCAACCCTTGATTTTTTTTAGATCTGATGGACATAATTCATTCTTTTTTCTCACATGAGGATTTTTTTTTACATGATCCCTCCTCTATATATATATATATATATATATATATATTAATTAGTGAATTACTTTTATTAATTTATTGTGTATTTTACTTAAAGAAATTAATCATAAAAAGAAAAAATCGGAAAAATTATAAGATTAAAATGATATTTACTTAATTTGTATTTTAAATATTAAAATATGTTATAATTATCTAAAAATACGAAAACTAAATCTAATTAATGAAAAAATATTAAAAATATAAGATGAAACTCGATAATTAAAAAATTGAAAAAGAAAAACGGAAACCAAAAAAAGAAAAAACAAAGGAAACCATCAAAAATCAATTATTCATAAAATAATTATTTTTGTAAGCCTTAAAATGAATTAACAAACATTCTGAATCTGCAAATCCCACATAAAGGCTCCAGTCCACCACCATCACTGGCTGCTGCCCCTCCCTGTGACAAAGATCACTAGTGTGAAAACCAATTGAGAAGCAAACGCCCTCGTTTTTATTAAGTAAATCTTAATTTATCAATTAAATTAACTTAAACAATTTAATTAGAACCAAGCATTGAGGATTACGTGGATCAAAAATCAAATAGCCGCGATAATTATTTAATTGATTGATGAAACATACATTAAATCAATTTTTAATCAATCAATCTAAGACAATCATACGAAATCTTATCGATAATTACATCTCAATTTAAATCAAGTTTCGTGCAGCAAGACTTTTGGGCCCATGAGAGTGAGCATATTAATTTCACCAAAATGGAAGTGTATCATTTCCAAACCTTATGAGGCCGAACTTTGGATTTAGCTAAATTGGTGCAGTCAACCATGGAGCATGACATTGAGAATTACTTATCCCCAATGTAGAGAATTAAATCTTCTAAAAATTTCACTCAATGAAATACAATGTACAAAGATGTATAAATAGAGGAGAAAACAAATCTAATCTAGGATAATTACAAAAGATATAAAAGATATTCTCTAATGTGATATATAAGATATGAGATATTGTAGAATATATCTCAAGACCCCCTTCAAGCAAATGCGAATGTAGTTGAAGCTTGGAACATAAATACTCGAACAAAGGCCGAGGCAAACTCTTCGTAAAAATGTCCGCGATTTGATCCTCCGAAGGTATAAACTTTGTCTGCAATTGATTTGAGCTGACAAGTTCCCGAACAAAATGGTAATCAATATCGATATGTTTTGCGCGCTTGTGGGATATCGGATTCTATGTCAAGAACAAAGCACTGGAATTATCTGAAAAGATACACGGCGGTGATGGTAGAGAGACGTGTAAATCACGTAGCAAATTGACGACCCATAGAAGTTCTGAAGCCGTATTCGCGATAGCGCGATATTCAGACTCACAGCTAGAACGAGAGACCGTCGGTTGTTTCTTCGCGCTCCAGGATATAACATTAGGTCCAAGAAAAATAGAGTAGCCATAGGTGGACCGGCGTGTGTCCGAACAACGAGCCCAATCAGCGTCGGAGTAGCCATTCAACTCGATGGACCCGGGGCTGAAAGTAAGGTCGTAGTGCACCGTTCCCTTTAAATAGCAAAGTACTATTTTCACAGCTTGGAAGTGTTTGGTTGTGGGAGCCTGTTGAAATTGTCTCAGTGTGTTGACGGAGTACGCAAGATCCGGACGTGTGATAGTAAGGTATTGCAAAGCACAAAGTAGGGAACGATAGAGAGTAGGATCATCAAATGGTAACCCATCTTTCACAAAAATAACGCCTGGAGCGAGTGGTGTGGAAACCGGCTTGGCGTGAATCATATCTGAGCGCTTTAATATATCAAGAGCATATTTAGTCTGCGTGAGGATCAACTTGTCGTCTGAATAAGAAGCTTCCAGACCGAGAAAGTATCTCAATCAGCTGAGATTTTTTGTAGAAAATTCGGAGTTGAGTCGAGACATGAGTGAAGATAACGCATAAGTATTGTTACCGGTGATGATGATGTCGTCAACATAAACTAGGAGATAGATGGTGACCGACTCGCGACGCAAGACGAACAAGGAGGTGTCGGCAGAACTGTAGAGAAAATCCAGAGACAAGAGGAATTGTCGAAATCGTTGGTACCAAGCGAGAGGAGCTTGACGAAGACCATAAATTGTCTTCTAAAGCTTACAAACATATGAGGGGCAGCGTGAGTTAATAAATCCCGGAGGTTGTTCCATGAAGACCGGAGTGGACAGAACCTCATTAAGAAAGGCGTTTTTTACGTCAAGCTGATACAGCGGCCAAGAGTTCATAACAACGATGGATAAGACAATCCGAACTGTAGAAGCCTTGACTACGGTGCTAAATGTGTGAGTGAAATCGAACCCAGGGACTTGGCTAAACCCTTGAGCAACCAATTGCGCTTTATAGCGGTCAATAGAGCTATCAGCTAATAGTTTGGTGCGATATACCCATTTAGAACCCACCACATTTGTGTTTGGCGGCCGCGGAACTAGAACCCAAGTATTATTTACGCGAAGAGCCGCCATCTCATCCTTCATAGCATCAACCCATTCCAGAACCTTGAGTGCGGATTTAATACCGCGCGGTTCAGGTAAGGTTGTAGAAACAGAGTAAATAGAGACCAAGTTAATGCCAACAGGATAACGAGGTTTGAAAATACCCGCTTTGGCGCATGTCTGCATGGGATGTCGACCGAGGGGTTGGACCGGTGGTGGCGGATCAAGTGGGGGTGGAGCTGGGTTGTTTTGAGGCAGAGGGTGCAGTTGTTCGAGTTGTGGCTATAAAGGTTGTGGCTGAATGGGTTGAGGCAGCGGAATAGGAGGATTGGGTGCAGCCGAGGTGGAAATGACGCACGGGCTAGTGTGAGGTAGTTCGACTCGAGGGCAAGCGACGGGAGAAGAGACCGTAGGGAGAGAACAATCACTGAAGTATGAAGTGAGTTCAAGTTGAGATAGGGGAGTCGAGGTGTTTGCTGCGGTGAAAGGAAAGCATGACTCGTCAAATCTAGCATGAAGAGTAATATAGACACGAGAGGAAACTGGATCTAGGCAGCGGAAACCTTTATGGTGAGGACTGTAACCAATAAAAATACAAGGAAGACTACAGGGTTGTAGTTTGTGTTTATTGTAGTCACGAAGGCAAGGAAATATGCAACATCCAAAGGTGCGGAAGGCATCGAATGAGGGAGGTTTGTGAAAGAGTAACTCATAAGGAGATTTATTTTGTAAAAGAGGAGTCGGCAGTCGATTGATAATGTAAACTGTTGTGCTAAAGGCTTCGACCCAGAATGAGGTAGGAACGGCCGAATGAAAAAGAAGGGAGAGACCAGTTTCAGTAATATGACGGTGTTTTCTTTCGGCTCGACCATTTTGAGAGGGTGTGTATGGACAAGAAATTAGATAATGGATATCGGTTTTTTGGAAGTGAGATTGAAGACGGAAATTTGTAAATTCAGTGCCACCATCGCTTTGAAATTTTTTAATTTTTTGTGAAAATTGATTTTCATCAAACACATGAAAATTAAGAAAAATATCAAAGAAATCGGACATGGCATGCATAGGATAGAACCAAATGAAACGGGAGTAGTCATCTATAAAAACGGCATAGTAACGAAAACAAAATTTAGAATTGACGGGGGATGGACCCCAAAGATCACAACGAATAAGTTCTAAGGTTTGACTCAATCGACTCTCAGAGACTGGAAAAGGTAAATGCAAACTCTTAGCTAACTGACACGACGTACAAAGTTTAGAAGAAGAACTAGAAGTACCAAGGTATTGTTGACTACGTAGAAGAGTGATGGTACGGGCAGCAGGATGACCGAGCCAGTTATGCCAAGTATCAAAGCTAGCATGAGGACGACGGGTTTGAGCTAGGGCAGTGAAGGCCAACACGGAATTCTTCAGCATGTACAACCCATGCCTACGCATGCTGGTTGCGAGTATTTTGCCGTTGTCCCAAGCTTGGATTGTGAACTGCACATCAGTGAATAAGACATTAACCGGGAAGTCATGAGTTAGCCGAGTAACAGATAATAAGTTCTTCATAATAACAGGAACAACTAGAACATTATTAAGTGATAAGTATGGAGAAAGATGCAAAGAACCCGCGTGGGTAATACGGAGACAGTCACCGTTACCGACTGCAACGTGGTTAGAGCCAGAATAATCCGAGATGTTTTCCAGAGTGGAGACATCATTCAATATGTGAGTGGTGGCGCCAGTATCCAAATACCAATCGAAAACAGAATCCGGTGAAATAGAGAAATCTGTAGAAAAGGCTTCTGCGAGTTGAGCCGTGTGCGAGGGACGCGAGCCACGGACAAAGGATTTGTCAAAGCATTTTGGGCAATCGAAGGCATCATGATCCGTTTGGCGACAGAAGTAACACCAAGGCTGACGACGCTTTTTATTTCCACCCTTCGACTTACCACGTCCGCATGACTGATTTGTGGTGGAGCTGGACTCGCGCGAAGTCGAAGACGCATGGAATGAAGGGTTTTCCCGTGAACTAAATCACCAAAACCAAACTGAACCGAATCGATTTATGTATATTGTGCGTAATTAAAATCATAATAAACCCTAGCATGCTCCTATGAATTTAATACTGAGATTTGTGGATTTAGGGTTTACCGTAACTCCGTCGAGACTGATCCAATCTTTTGCGTTTGAATTTCCACTTTCAATTCAACCACGCAATTCGATTATTATCTGCGGAAGTAGAAATTAGATATCTAATTTCTAGAATAAAAATTGAAAATCAAAGAGGAAGAAAGAAATATGTTCTCCAGATTAGATATTCATATCTGTATCCCGGTGCTGATCAGATCTACTACTGGTGAGGACTCCGTAGATTTGTGGCTTGAGCAGGACCAGAATTCGAAAATTCTCCTCCTTCCTTCTACAGAGCGGCGCCCACTCTCTCTCTCTCTAGGTTTAGGGTTTTTCAACTGTGTTACAACTTATGAGAGAGAGCTGTCTATTTATAGACCTAGGGTTGCAAACCCCAATGGGCTCATGGGCTCAATTCAGCACACTTTCCTTGGGCCAAACCTGGGACCTAATGCAAATAATAAAGTGGGCCTATAAATTAATTAATTCTCATGTCCACAACCCAGGACACAATTAATTAATTAATATTAATTCTTTTTCACCACAGAATTAATACTGACCTACCCCTTTATTACCACGTTATGAGAACGTGCTGCATTAATTGAGAATCCCCATATTTAAGGTAACCGGACATCCATTAATTAATCGGAGCCTCTGACAAGCTCTAACTACAATTAATTAATATCTTATAATTCCTGAGTAGTACCACTCAAACCTTATCATTCGTGCCTGAAATTAATCAGCTTGCAGGACTTTGACACGATCAATGTTACTGAGCTCCTCAGGGAATGTCCCCATCCTATTACTCGGATATGGTTACCTAATCCCAGTCTAAGGCGGTACTACACGAACTGTTGTTACCCATGATTCGGATATACGAGCACGTTACTTAGGCTCTCCACCATGGCAAGTCAAAGCAACAGTCAACCCGTGCAAACCCCTGAACTTTCGTTAGGGTTTAGACTCAATCAATATAACGAGATCTTGTATTCGCTGATGTCAGACAGACAAATATATCTCACTGCGGTCCAACAATACGCCACCTCTACGTACCAGCATGTCAAGTAACCAAGACAGACTACTTATTCCGACAATGTCGCAGCCATCCGGACAGACGTTTCCTCATACGCTGTCTCGGCTTTGATCAGGTTTATGTCTCACTAAGTCAAGTGATCATACTGTCTTCTACGATCTACAACACGCCGTATGATCGTCCCTATCGGTGAGACAAGAGGATACCATTGTTCATACATGAAAGATTGTTAACAAATAGGAGAAATAAATCGTTATATACTCATTCTAATAAATGATTTCAGTATACAAAACCCATCAATCTCCCACTTATACTCAAAGCATAACTAAGCTATTACAGAGTATACAGTCTGTCTATCTAGTCTGCTGTCTCTTTAACCACTGTCAGTGGTCGGCATCCACCTCAGACCCAGCTCACGAATATGTCTTTCGTAAACTTTTTGCGGCAAGCTCTTTGTAAATGGATCAGCAAGATTGTCAGTAGTGTCAATCTTCTTAATCAGCACATTGCCCCTCGATACGATTTCTCGTATGATATGGTACTTTCTCTCTATGTGTTTGCTTGCCCTGTGAGACCGCGGTTCCTTTGAGTTTGCCACTGCACCAGAGTTATCACAATAGATTGTGATGCTCTTCGGCAAACTCGGGATCACGCCCAACTCTAAAAGGTAGTTCCGGAGCCATACCCCCTCTTTTGAGGCGGCGGAGGCGGCGACATATTCCGCCTCCATGGTGGAGTCAGCAATGCATTTCTGCTTTGAGCTCCTCCAAGATACAGCTCCACCTCCCAGGATAAACATATATCCTGAGGTCGATTTCTTCTCATACTGGTCTCCTTGGAAATCCGAGTCCGTATAACCCACAGGGCACAAATCCTCACTTTGATAAACTAGGCAGAAATTCCTAGTTCTTTTCAAATACTTGAGGAT
The DNA here is from genome assembly GCA_026898455.1 of Plectranthus barbatus. Classification (NCBI taxonomy): domain Eukaryota; kingdom Viridiplantae; phylum Streptophyta; class Magnoliopsida; order Lamiales; family Lamiaceae; genus Plectranthus; species Plectranthus barbatus. The sequence continues at coordinate 29,168 of JAPKLW010001732.1, forward strand.
GTGCTTTACAGCAGTCCAGTGCGCCTGTCCAGGGTTAGACAGATATCTTGCTACCATGTCAACGGCATAACAGACATTTGGCCTGGTACACAACATCGCATACATAAGGCTACCCACTGCCGAAGCATATGGTACAAGACACATCTCATCTTTCTCCCGCTGTGTCTGAGGACACTGCCCACTAGAAAGATGAACGCCATGTTTGAAAGGTAGCAAACCTTTCTTGGCGAGTTGCATGATGAACCGGGCAATCACAGTATCCACATAGGATGCTTGGGATAAGCTCAACATTCTTCTCTTAGGATCTCGTAAGACCTTAATCCCAAGAATGTAGCCAGCTTCTCCTAGATCCTTCATTTGGAACTGTTCGGATAACCAAGCCTTGATTTCGGACATCACTCCCTCGTTGTTTCCAAATAGGAGTATGTCATCAACGTATAGTGCAAGGAAGACCACGCTCCCACTAACACAAAGTCGGTAAACACAACTTTCGTTTTCCAACTGTGCAAATCCATATGATTTAATCACATCATTGAAATGTAAGTTCCACGACCTTGAAGCTTGCTTAAGTCCATCCAAGGACTTCCTAAGCTTCTAGACAAGATGTTCTTCGCCCTTGCTAATGTAACCCTCGGGTTGCTGCATATAGATGTCCCTACTTTATTCAAGGTAACCGTTTAGAAAAGCAGTTTTGACATCCATCTGCCAGATCTCGAAGTCCATATGCGCAGCTATGGCAAGGAGTATCCGGATGGATTTGAGCATGGCTACGGGAGAAAAGGTTTCGTCATAGTCAATGCCCTCTTTCTGACTATAACCCTTTGCCACCAGCCTGGCTTTAAAAGCCATGATCTTTCCATCCGCCCCTTTCTTTCTCTTGTATACCCATTTGCACCCTATGGCCCTAAAGCCATCCGGCGAATCAGTTTTCTGGTATACATCCATAGCAGTTATGGATTCAATTTCAAAATCCATGGCGACACGCCATTTGGCAACATCCTTGTCCTGCACTGCCTCTTCGTAAGTCAGTGGGTCAGAGTCCTCATGTCCGTCTTCCGGGCTCAAGTCCGAAGACTCACCCACGAACATGTACCTTTCCACTCCCACTACGACGAGGCATCGGTGCCGTGTCAGTAGTAGGTGCAGTGACTTGTGGTCCTGCACCTTGCACTGAAGAACGTGTCTGTGGTGATGTGCCTCTCACAGGTGCACCCACATCTACACATTCCCCTTCCCTTGGAATTGCATTCTCGTTCCCAATTTCTTGACGAACGATATCACTCCTTGACCTTTGATTACTCACATACTCGTCCTCCAATAATCTAGCGTTGGTGTTAACAACGACTCTTTGACTCTCAGGACAGTAAAAGTAACCACCTTTCATTTGCCTGGGATACCCTATGAACAGCATTACTTTTGACCTGCTTTCTAATTTATCGGGTTCCTTCGACAGTACGTGTGCTGGACAGCCCCATACTCTAAACTTGCACAAACTAGGTTTGCAATCAAGGAAGAGCTCAGAAGGTGTCTTAGGAACTGATTTAGAAGGCACCACATTAAGCACGTAAGCTGTTGTTTCCAATGCGTAGCCCCAAAACGAAATTGGTAAGTTTGCATAACTCATCATTGATCTTACCATCTCTAGAAGAGTCCTATTTCTTCTTTCTGCTACACCGTTTTGCTGGGGAGTACCCGGTGCAGTCCACTGGGATGTAATCCTATTTTCTGACAAATATTGCAGGAACTCGTTACCGAGGTATTCGCCACCGCGGTCAGATCGCAGGGACTTGATAGTTTTCCCGACCTTCTTTTCTACTTCAGCCTTGAACTCTTTGAATTTCTCAAAGCATTCTGACTTGTAGCAAAGCAGGTAAACGTATCCGTACCTTGAGTAGTCGTCAATGAAAGTGACGAAATACTCGTACCCTCCACGAGCCTGCGTGGACATCGGTCCACATAAGTCAGAATGGATCAATTCCAACACTTCCTCTGCTTGAGACTGACTAGCCTTGAAAGGCTTAGTTGACATCTTGCCCTCGATGCAGGATTCGCAGACTTGATAAGGTACAGCTCGGACTAGGTCCAATGTACCGTCATCTGCAAGTCTCTGAATCCGCTTCAAGCTGATGTGACCCAATCTCAAGTGCCAGAGATATGTAAGATCCTCATCAGAAGAAGTGAGTTTTCTCTTTCTAGGATTATCAATTACGGATGAATTACATGCAATACTTGCGGAAGACTTATGATTACAGTTAACAACATAGAGAGAATTATTCAGCATTCCACGACAGATAACACCATTATTACCAATGATAGAAACACCACTATAAAAAATAACTGAATATCCATCAACATAAAGTTTGGAAACTGAAATAAGGTTCCGCCGAAAATCCGGCACGTACAAAACATCTCTCAAAGTTAAAACAGAATCATCAAAGTACAAGGTGAAATCTCCAATGGCAGCTGCACTCACTTGTGCTGCATTCCCCATCGAGATGGTAACCTCGTCATTCTTCAGCACCCTCCTCGGTGTGAACCCCTGCAAAATGTAACAAACATGATCAGTAGCTCCAGTATCCACTACCCACGAATGAGTAAAAACCGATGCTAAACATGTTTCCATTACAAATGCAAATGACGTACCTTGTCCCTTAGCATTCGGACAATCCACCTTTCCGCGTCCAACACACTCGTTCTTCTTTGGAGTGACCTTGACTCTCTTCCCCTTCCTAGACTTGCTATCACTGCCTGTTTTCCTGAACTTGCTCTCAGCACCATCGTCTCCAACCTTAGAGGTTGTCGAACCAGTACTAGAACCAGACAGAACAGGTTTTCGTGCTCGCATGGTAGACTGCTCCACTACAAGGTCCTCAAGCAGCTCATGCAGAGCATACTCTCCCTTTGCAGCAGCAACTACCTTAAAGTCATAATAGGATTCCAGAAGAGAATTCAAGATAATATCAATCTCGCCTTGCGCACTGATATTTCCACCCCGCACAGTGAACTGTCTCATGAGATCAATCACAGACATCATGTGCTCTGTCACCGAACTATCCTCAACCATTTTCTTGCACACAAGATTGTGCACAAGCTTACAGTTAATAGTTCGCTCCACTTTGCCAAAAGTTGTCGAGAGTTCCTTCCAAAGCTCTCCATCCCTTTCGAGGTGCTCATACTTATGCCTTAATTCTCTAGACAGGGAACCCGTGATGAGCCAGAAGGCAAACTCATCAGCATCCTCCCTTCTTTCATAGAATTCAAGCTCAAGTTCGCACACTCCTCTTTTAGAGCGCAACAGTGGATCCATGTAAAGAACATGTGCTTGATTTTTCAGATAAAGGATGTGTTTGATGCAGAAACTCCATTCAGGAAAGTTTGGACCAGTTAGAGGATTGAGAGCAAGTAAATGATCGACAGTAGACATAGACATAACTGAAACAATAAAGAATCTTAAATAAGAACATACATGTAGAACTTCGAAAACAAATGCATTGAAAACCTTTTAATAAATCAAATAAAAATGTTTTCCACTAATTGCCCAAGAGTTCCCACCACAAGCTACACTCGTAGACGTTTACGATGTCACCCTCAACCAGAACTGCGGGTTTTAAGCCCCAATCCATTTAATTTCACTACCATGTCAGGATGCTTTTGACACTAGAAATTAATAATTAATGAAAACCTTAGACCAAGCCATCTCTCAAGAACAGGGATGCAATTCTTGCATTATATTCTAAGATGCTTCTAAGCAATTAACCACAAGTTTAACTCCGGCCAAAAGAGACAGTTTAGCATGGCACGTAACCATACCGCACAGCCCTTAAAGCTTTTGTTATCTATAATTTAAATCAATCCTAGAATACTTGTGAAAGAGATCTACGCAAGCTACACTCGTAGATGTTTACGCAAAACCCTCCCACTATTCACATGATTTAAATTGTTTGTCTAGAAATCCCAACAACCGTACCCATGCACCTCTAGGAACTAGCAAGCTACACTCGTAGGCGTTTACTAGAACGAGAGATACACTTACAGCCTAGAACCGCTTTGTGGAGGTCTATTGATTTTAATTAAAAAATCTGCTTAGTATTTTTCTTTTAAAAGGTTTCTTTATGCGCACATATAATTTCTTTGTCATTATATTTCCCAAATTTTTGCATGTAATAATACAAGCCCAAAAATTCCCAAAATATAATCCAACAAGAAATTAATCACATAAGCATGCTTGGAAAGCTGTAAATAATAAAAGCAGTAAAACATGCTTTTCCTATTATTTACACATGCTTAAATTAGCTCACATAATAAATCACATATCATACGAGGACAATTAAGGCAAACAAAAAATTCCTCGTGGCCCCACAAAATAGAAAAAAATATATATCTATTACAATTTGAATTTGAATCTAATTTTGGATAAATCCAAATCTTTTCAAATCTTCAAGGGCCTCCAAATCTTGATTCACCAAATCTTTTGGGATTTAGGCCTTTGTGATCTGATGATTTGCCCTAACCCTAATGTAAACCCTAGGGTTTACACAGGATTGCACAAACCACCAAAATCACAAGCCACCGCCACAGGGACAGCAGCCACCGCCGCCGCCGCCCCGCAGCCAGCAGGCCACGCGCGCTGCCGTCTCCGGCCTCCGCCCGCGCGCGCCGCGCGCGTTGCTCATGCCGCCGGCCGCGCCTGCATGCCGCCGTGCCGCCCTGCACCGTCGCCCGTCGCCAACGATTCCGTCTTCGTTCATCATCCTCGACCCGTCCAATCACAGAATTTGAAAATTACAGAACAATCTATTCTATTACAATTTTCAAATCTACACTAATCACAGATTTTCTCGTGATTTTACAAAATTAATTCAGCCCTACACGGATAAACCACCGCGGGCTGAATTACACGGGTTGCCACGAGGAACAAAAACCATCGACAATAAACAATATATCCATACATGCATATTGAATTTAATTATGAACAATAGAGCCATAAATCAAGAAATCTGGCTCTGATACAAATTGAAGGGTTTTCCCGTGAATCAAATCACCAAAACCAAACTGAACCGGATCGATTTATGGATATTGTGCAACATTAAAATCATAATAAACCCTAGCATGCTCCTACGAATTTAATACTGAGATTTGTGGATTTAGGGTTTACCGTAACTCCGTCGAGTCTGATCCGATCTTTTGCGTTTGAATTTCCACTTTCAATTCAACCACGCAATTCGATTGTTATCTGCGGAAGTAGAAATTAGATATCTAATTTCTAGAATAAAAATCGAAAATCAAAGAGGAAGAAAGAAATATGTTCTCCAGATTAGATCTTCAGATCTGTATCCCGGTGCTGATCAGATCTACTACTGGTGAGGACTCCGTAGATCTGTGGCTTGAGCAGGACCAGAATTCAAAAACTCTCCTCCTTCCTTCTAAAGATCGGCGCCCACTCTCTCTCTCTCTAGGTTTAGGGTTTTTCAACTGTGTTACAACTTATGAGAGAGAGCTGTCTATTTATAGACCTAGGGTTGCAAACCCTAATGGGCTCCTGGGCTCAATTCAGCACACTTTCCTTGGGCCAGACCTGGGACCTAATGCAAATAATAAAGTGGGCCTATAAATTAATTAATTCACATGTCCAAAACCCATGATACAATTAATTAATTAATATTAATTCTTTTTCACCACATAATTAATACTGACCTACCCCTTTATTACCACGTTATGAGAACGGGCTGCATTAATTGAGAATCCCCATATTTAAGGTTACCGGACATCCATTAATTAATGGGAGCCTCTGACAAACTCTAACTACAATTAATTAATATCTTATAATTCCTGAGTAGTACCACTCAAACCTTATCACTCGTGCCTGAAATTAATCGGCCTGCAGGACTTTGACACGATGAATGTTATTGAGCTCCTCAGGGAATGTCCCCATCCTATTACTCGGATATGGTTACCTAAACCCAGTCTCAGGCGGTACTACACGAACTGCTGTTACCCAAGATGCGGATATACGAGCACGTTACTTAGGCTCTCCACCATGGCAAGTCAAAGCAACAGTCAACCCGTGCAAACCCCTAAACCTTCGTTATGGTTTGGACTCAATCAATATAACGAGATCTTGTATTCGCTGATGTCAGACATATATACATCTCACTGCGGTCCATCAATATGCCACATCTGCGTACCAGCATGTCAAGTAACCAAGACAGACTACTTATTCCGACAATGTCGCAGCCATCCGGACAGACGTATCCTCATACGATGTCTCGGCTGTGATCAGGTTTATGTCTCACTAGGTCAAGTGATCACACTGTCTTCTGCGATCTACAACACGCCGTATGATCGTCCCTATCGATGAGACAAGAGGATACCATTGTTCATACATGTAAGATTGTTAACAGATAGGAGAAATAAACCATTGTATACTCATTATAATAAATGCTTTCAGTATACAAAACCAATCATGGAAGGCTATGGCCGGTGCGGAGGAAGCGGAATCAACAGACTTTAAGAACAGCTCGTGGCTGAGAGCGTTAGCGAGGAGAGTGTCAAAGTCCGGAAGGGGCTCCTGCGCCATTTGAGCAACATTAAAATTGGATAAGTTCGAGCTTAATCCACGTAGAAACCAATGAGATTTATCCGATGAATCTATCGGACGACCGATAGCGGAAAGCTGGTTGCACACACACTTGAAGCGACGGCCGTAATCAGCAATAGGGAGGTCGCCTTGCTTCATAGATAGCAAGTCATCTTTGAGACTCAATTCACGAGCCTTCGATCAATGACTATACGAGCGAGATAAGACTATCCAAATGTCACGAGAGGTAGAACATCCAATAATGATTGCCATGGATTCTTCTGTCAGAATTGATACGAGAAACAACTTGATAAGTTGATCACGAGAGTACCACTTTGAATAATCCGGATTGGGAGAAACAACGCCAGTGGCCGAAGTCACCGTACGAGGCGGCACAGAGAGCGAGCCATCAATATAAGGAAGAAAATTTTGTGTGATAAGTAAGGGCTCTATCTGGGCATGCCATAGCAGGTAATTTGAGGAGGTGAGTTTAATTGTCACCATGTGTATCATCGTCGACAACGGAAGGGTGGGCAACTCGCCGAGATCGTCGAGCGTGGCCATGAAGGTCGACGGAAAAACTTGGAGGAAGAACGTGATTCTGAATTTGGGTTTTGCCAAGGTTTGGCTGATACCATGTAGAGAATTAAATCTTTTATTTCACTCAATGAAATGCAATGTACAAAGATGTATAAATAGAGGAGAAAACAAATCTAATCTAGGACAATTACAAAAGATATAAAAGATATTCTCTAATGTGATATATAAGATATGAGATATTGTAGAATATATCTCAAGACCCAACCTCATTATTATGTGACATCAAATCTTAGGTCTTGAGATATCAATTCTCCCATCTTAATCTAAGTTATACTACATCATTTAACGCAAAGTGAGACAAATCGCCCACCAAGATTCTTTGATTTTATCTCATGCCGCATCATTATCCAAAAGCTTACCTCATACACTTGCTATTTGTGAGGAAGAACCAAGTCAAACCATTCCATGCATGCCATTTCACTTCGTGCCATTTTAATCAAATATCATTATTCATTACTTTAAACCTTGAAAATTAATTGCAAAATTTTCCCTCCCACTCTACAAAATTTTCGGCTATCAACCCCCCCCCCCCCCCCCTCTTGAATAGTTTTTTAACTAACTATACCTTGGTTTTCTAGATTCCATCAACTGACTAAGTTTTAAGACCAAGAAAGAAAAGAGGTTTGCAATAGGTAAATCCCCTTGACTTAGTGAAGCTCTAGAAGTATGATAATCTTGTTGGATATGCTCATGTGCAAGAGCATGAGTTGAGAAAGCGTGTATGAGACTTCTATGAGCATGTCTTGCTTTAGATGGACATTGATAAGATATATGAGAAACATGATAAATGCAGAGATCTATGACTTCTCTTTGACTTATGAATATCTTGTTAGATTTTTGATGAACTATGAGAAAAATCATGTTAAATGCCCTTTAATCATGCCTCATTCATGTTTATGAATTGCGTTAAAATTTTGCTAAGATCTGACAACCGAGCCCGAAGAACCCGAAAAGAGCCACAACTCTTAAAACTCAGCAAAAATGTTGCCTCTGTTTTTGTTGGCGCCTTCCACGTTGTCCGACATGCAAGCATTTTCGACAACAGCTCGCTTGAGGTCCACGTCGACCGACACGTCTCGTGTTGATTGATGCCGACTATATAGGACAGTCGACGACCTTCTTCGGCGGACGACGCAACCTCCTCCTTGTTAGACAACCCTCACCCCGTCAATCGACGAAGTCGCCTCCCATCGACCGAAAGCTCACGTCGGTTGACATAGAGGGTTTTATGTTTATTGAACATCAATTTCAAGCTTTTTTTTTAATGAACTTGACTTGCTTCGGCATAAGTTGTATCATTTTTTCAAATTCATTTGTTGACAACTACACTCAACCTAATCAATTGTTTCATTTTGGATCAATTAAACATCTTTCAAAATGTTATACTTATACGCAAAGACAATTTTTCTTTTTCGAAGCGCCATACTCATTGTTGCTAGAAATCACAACTCTTTCCTCAAGATTTTACTATAAGAATAAATTATCTTTTCATAAGCTCAATATCCGAAGATTCATCTATCCTTAGACTCCAATCATTTTTATCTTGAAACAAGATATACGTATACGAGTTTACCTAGGATGCGACTTATGTCCCAAATATTTCCACAAGTTAAACTTATACGATGCTCATTGTTGAAGGTAACGATGAGACTTAATCCAAAGCACAAACTTTTTCAACCACCAACTCTATAAAGGTGTGTTTTCTCTACAAACATATAAAAAGGAAAAATTATTTTATTTTGAGCTTCGAGCTCCAACCGTCAAATCATAGTATGTTTTTTTTTAACTAAATTTTCCATTGCAAAAAATGTTTGTTTTAGCTATCTGACATCTATGTTGGGAAAATCCCGCTTAAAGAAAAGCATTTGCGCCACAGGCAGAATGTTAATTGTTTAACGATCGTGTTTTGGTATTGAAAGAGATGCCAAAGATTAGTGCACTGAGATGCCATCTAGATAAAGTCATTCCCTACTTGATTTGAGCATTGTGACAGGTGTAGGTGGCCATCTCCCGGATCACCTTTACGAACAGATAGTATAACTTGTGAAATGTGTGCACACTCGTGATAAAACTATTTTGGTGCCATGAGAGAATTTTTGTTAACAATTAAAACTTCATTAGTGTCCATTGAAAGGCATGGAAAACTATTCATCGGTAAATGTTTTCGGGCACGTGCCACTGGGTATCTTCGTATACTCAGTCATGTACATTATTTCTAAAATGTGCATGTTGACGGTGATGATGATAATGCAAATTTGTTGGCTGAGCTTGAGGAATGTTCTTGTTTGTAATTGTTATAAGAGGAAGTGTGTATCATATGTACACTTCCCTATTAACTTACGTTGCCAACAAAACTCTCTCATTTGTTTATTAAACATCATGATGTAACTAATTCTACTTACCATGTCACTCAGGGAACTCGATCCCTTCAAAGGAGGACCACTTGTTTTGCCCTACTTAAGATTTGATGTTGAATGCACTATTTCAGTTATATCCATGCTATTCTCTCAAAAAAAAGTTATTTCCATGCTCAATCTCTCATTTTATGATTTATGTTGTCATCCCAAGTGAAAACTGTTGTGCGGTAGAAAATTATTGTCATCCCACTGGATATGCCTGAAAATAAATCTTCTTCATTTAAAAATTGGAGCGTTGATAACAAACTTCTTCAGAAAAGCTTTAAGGAAAAAAAACTGAGACCGCATCTATGAATAGTGCATCAGAGAAAACCACGAGCCACTCTTTGTGAATAGGAAGAAAAGGCATTCTCGACTGGTGGTGACTAGGGGTGGAAATAGGTCAGGCCATTCGACAGGGGCCTTAGGTCTGGCCTGCTTTGGGCCCGGCCTATTTAATATTTAGGCCAGACTTGAGCTTGTAAAAAAGCCTATTTATTTTATTTTATTTTATAATACATTTAATAAAAAATAAAATATAATTTTAATTACTATTTTTAATTAAATATTGTTTTTGCCTAGAAATTAGAAACCCTACACCCCAACCCTTTGGCATTCAGCAGCAGCAGCAGCCGTAACTCAAATTGGAAAAACAAGAAAAGAGCAGCCCCACCCCAACGACCTTTGGCATCGTCGCCGACTCGTCGTGCATGCACCGCGCCCTGCACCGCTGCCCCTTTGCACGTTGCCCAGCACTCCACTTCGCAGCCCTACACGAACCGCGTCGTCCAGCCCTGCACCCACTTCGCCGCCCTGCAGCGCCGCCCCTGCACAGATGCACCGCCGCCCAACCCTCCACTTCTACAGCCTGCACACACCGTACTCGGCTCAGCCCTAAACCGTCGGTCGTTGCCCAGCCCTGTACTGCTGTAAGTCACCTCTCCTCCAGTAAGCTTGATTTTTTTTTATCTTTTTTTAAATTCCTATGTCAATGTAGTCCATTTGCTTTACCAGATTTGTATTCTTGAACTTTAGAGTTGGGATGTGAGGTCGGCTGCGCTAATTCAATCTAAGGCTTGAAAGTTGAGGTTGCGCTAAATCAATCTAAAGCTTGAGAGTTGAGGGTTCCAATTATTGCTTTCTCTTTTTATTTTTTTATATTCAAAATATAAAAAAAAAACTCTCAAATTTGGATTTGCCCAAACAAAAGATTGAAAAACTACATTCAGTATATGAATTACTTTCGTTGTACTATCTATGTGGGTTCGACATACCTTCGGGTTATCTATAAATTTATTTGCCCTGTGCTATAATCTGTGAGCAGATTTTGCATCGATCAAATTGGACGGTCAACGCGGAGTGCTAGCAGCCAAAATTCCACGTTGTTCGAGGTCTGAAGAAGATGGATAAAAAGTTGGTGTCTGAGGCCAACATTCGAGGTACAGTTTCGAGCCCTGAATCTGATTTTCAAACTTATTCTATCTGATTTTCGAATAAGTTTGGGGGGAGGAAGATTGAGGGGTTTGAAACTATTTTCTATCCTTTTATTTATTTGCTTTTTGTCATTTAAATTTTTGCCTAGGTAATTTTTATGAATTGAATTTTTTTTTGTGATTTGTGAGGAAAATCTTTAAGTAATTGAACCCTCCTGCAATATATGTAATGTTTGGAATTTATCTTTGATAAGTTGATTTCATTTCAATTGTGATTGATTTGCCCATGAATGTAGAATACCGCATGATAGGGTCTAATTGAAACTTACACTTGCATGATGTTTGAGTGGATTGAAATTGACTGAGGAATAATTTTTTAACCCAAGTGAGATTTGAGCCTTTATATGTTCATGAGAGATTCGCATGTATGTTTTCGTTTCTCTAGAACTTGCTTTTGTTTTGTTTTGAGACTGCATAGTGTGCACAATGATAGAAAATGATCTTAGGCCATTTTTGTTATCCATATCTTCCTAAATATTTTCCCTTATAATGATTTATCCTTAGTTAAGCCCCTTTGAGCCTGTTACTTTTCTTTCTTGTCTATGAGTTAAAGAGAAGTATTGTAGTCCATCTTGTCTATGAGAAGTGCTATAAACAGGTGATTTTTTTCTTTTCTATAAGAGTTGGGCGAAATAAAGGGTAAGTTGATGATTATTGTTCAAAAGGTAGCCTTTGAGTCCTTGGTTTCTGAACTTGTCTATGAGTGAAATTTTGGATTCCTTCTTGTCTATAAGTTGAGGTGAAACAAAGAATTATAAGAGGATAAGAAATCTTTAGTTGGTTATGAAAAAAAAAGAGCTTGAAAAGAAAAAAAAAAAAGAAGAGTCTTGATTGGTATTGTAAAATAAAAGGAGAATGGTAGATGTCTTAAGAAGGTGCTTTAAGATTGATGAGGTGGACGCACTTAGTTGATTTTGAGTCACTTTGTCATATTTCCCTACCTTTCACAAAAGCCTTCATTACAACCCTGTCAAAAGTCCTTTTTGATTCTTGATTTGTGTGCACAAATAAGCAGTGGAGATTTTAGAACTCTTGCAAGCCTATGGTAGAAATTTCTTCATACATGTTGTGAGTGCTTTCATTTGAAATCCAAACACTTGAGTGATGAGCGATACACTTTCCAGTGAGTCTTCCGAAGTTGATGAATATCTTTTCTCTTTCAATTGCTAGTGTGATGTGGATTGATGAACCTTGATTGTGATGAATCTTGTGAGGCATTGCACTTTCAACTGCTTGAGAATTCTTTTCTTCTCTTCTTCGATTGAGGACAATCTAATATTCAAGTTTGGGGGGTTTGATAAGCTCATAACTATATTCACTTATCTATATTTTTCTCCATTGTTTCAAGTGCATTTTGTTATGTTTTTACTTATTTATGTGCATGAGTCTACTTTAGAGGGTATTATGCTTGTCATGGTAAGATTTTGCAGGTTTTAGGTCAAATTCATTGGAAACCCGTACCGAAAGCATTTGATGTTCAAAGAAACAGTCACGACTTATTCCACACATGGAATTAGAGCTAATGGAGAATGGAAATAGAAAGATCTTTGAATTAGCTTTCCAATGCAACTGAAATCGGGTCTATCGGAGTTCGGGAGCAAAAGTTATGGCCAAAACCGTGAGACTGCGCAGAAGGGTCGAAAGGTGCGAAAATGGTCTCTGTTTCGCCCAACACAGAAGCCGCGTCGACCGAGACGGAATTTTTTGGCGAAATTCTGGGAGATTTTCACATATTTTGGGCGAGAATTGTTTGGGATTCAAGTTACAAGTCAATTTGGAAACAATGAAGACCCCAAAAGAGAAGTTTCAACCAAGAAAATCATTCCTTTTGAAGTTTTGAGCATAGAAGGAAAATATCAAATACCATCAACTCAAGAAGGAAATGCCCAATTTCATCAATTCCTACCATTCAAGATTTTTACCCTACTCCTATATAAACTCATGTCTAGTTCATTATTAATTATTCCAGTCCAATTTTAAATTCCAGTCCAACTTTAAATTCCAGTTCATAGTTTAGTTTTCTTTAGTTTTTAGGGCTGGAATCAAAACCTTTATTTTATTGTACCTTTATTTTTCTGCACCTTTATTTTAATGCAATCTTTAGTTTTTGTTTCAATGTTTATTTTTAATATGCTAAGCTATATTCGTTATCAGATTCTAGGGTTTCTCCATCTGTGATACATGTTCTGATTTGAATTCTTCAAACCCTTTAATTGGTTTAAACTCTTTGGTTTTATTTCAAATCTATTTTCATTTGAAGGATCGAGAGATGAAGATTGGAATAGGTTTTTGTTATTAATTGAAGGACCGAGAGGTGAAAATTGATAATAGGAAGTGAGAGTTTAA
>JAPKLW010001732.1:42589-53214 GCA_026898455.1 Plectranthus barbatus
GGTTCGACATACCTTCGGGTTATCTATAAATTTATTTGCCCTTTGCTATAAACTGTATGCAGGTTTTGCATCGATCAATGTCATTTCAAGTGAGCAAATTGTCTGCAATTATTATTTTTTTTTCTTTATTTCTATTTAATAGAGTTGTGCTTCTCATGAATTAGTGGTAGAGCATGCCTGTTGTTAGCTTCTCTTTGTGCTTCTCATGAATCAGTGGTAGAGCATACTTGCAATTAGTTTTGTATCTGTTTATTGTTTAAGTGTTCAAATGAGATGGTCTATATTGAATTTATGATTGAATTTTAACATTGTGTCTAGTCTTTTTTTTTTTTTTTTTTTTTGAAGAAACTTGAGCAGGAACAAGGGATGCTTTGAAGTCTTATTTTTGTAATTTGCTAAGATTTGAGAATGTCATTTAAGCACTTTGAATTGGCAGGACTTGTTATTTATTTGTCATTTTTAGTTGTATTTTGTATTTTATCATTTGGACTTGGACTTGGACTTTAATTCTAATTTCTATTTGCTAGGTTTATTTTATTTGCATTTGAATTATTTTTTATTTATTGTTATCTGTTTGATATTTTTGTTAATTTATTTATTTTAGTTGGAAAACTAAATTGTGAAGTATACAGGCTTATTATATAGGCTTTTAAAACGCTGAAAGCCTAACCTATTTAATTATAAAGGCCAGTCTCAGGCCTATTTAGAGGCCTATGACAGATAACAGGTCAGGCTCAGACTAATTAAAATATATGCAGGCCTAAGCCATCTAAGTTAAAGTCTGGCCTATTTCCAGCCCTAGTGGTGACTGAGTGAGTTAGAGGAGGTACATGGGGAAAAACAACAGATGCCGGTAAAATGCAGTTGGCATTGGAGATGGACCATCTCCAGTAGTTACTGCAAAATGAAATTATATTTCTTCTCTAACATTATAGAGTTTGCTGCTTAAATTCACAATTTTGTTTACTTAAACCGAGAGATAGAGAGTAAGGATTTTAAGTATTTATGCAAATAATCCAATTTGAAAAACAATATTTTTTCTTCATTAATAATGCCATTTTATCTTTTATTTTTTTTAATAATATAGTTCCACGCCCAAGAAAGATACTAAAAATAAAAATAATTTATAATGATAAAATTAAAGCAGTGAAAAAAAAAACTATGAATACATTTTAGAACATGAATGAAATGATCTGCTTGAGTATATATTATACATTAGTATGGAAGCATAATATAACTAGACATACATTAAATTATTTTAAGTTTTTACACGAATTTGATAAGCACATAAATCACAACAGCCAAGAGAAGAATTCCAGTTACTGATAAAAATAGTAACATTAGGCAGGAGCATTTATTCAGCATCGCAACCCTTCTCCCCGCTCTCTATAATCGTGCAGAAATTAAAAATCAGCATTAACTCACTGATATTATTTTATGAAACCAAGCTCATATAACTGAAAATATTCAAACATTATAAGATAACAAAAATTAATTATAACAATGCGAATTTTCAAATTAGATCATAAGATGACCCAACAAAATGAAGCTGGGTAAATATTTCTAAAAGCATCCTATTTAAAAGTCTAAATCATCCTGACAAAGCATCAAAATAATAGACAAAATAAATATTTATATTTTTAGAATATGCAGCTTTCGGAGCAAGTAGGGTCGTCTAACCCGAGTTTTACATAATTACATGTAGACATGGCCACTGTTGAGTTGGTTCCGGTTCCCATTTGGAATGGTTCGGATGGTTCTAGTTCCAAAAAATTAGAACCTTAACCACCCGTTACTAAAGCAGTTTGGGTTCCGTTTTGAAATTGAAACTGTCGGTTCTAGTTTAGGCGGTTTCAATTCGGAACCGGCGGTTCGGTCAAAATTGTTTTAAAATTTATTTTAAAAAATCTTGATTGAACCGTCAGTTTCGGTTCGGAACTGCTGGTTCAGGGTGATGTGGCGCGCTCTGATTGGCCGATTTAAAATTTCAATTTTTCAAATTGTGCCGCTAGTTCAATGGTTCAAACGGTTCTGAACACGAACCATTTTCATTTTTTTTTTCTAATTTGTTTTAATTTAAAATTTTGGCGGTTCAACGGTTCGAACTGTTGGTTCCGATTCCGGTTTGTCGTTGAACCTAAACCAGCCCGCCCAAAAAGGGATTTCATTTGAAACCGCAGGTGGTGGTTCCGATTTGGAACCGTGAACCAGCAGGCCAGTTCGGGCAGTTCTTGTTCCATTTGGCCACCTCTAATTACATGCATGGTCTATATGGTTTTTTAATTCTATAAGAACTAGAAAATTAGTACTTCACCTGCAACCTGGAGTCTGTAATCTCAACATATTTGTAACCTTCAACCTGCACAAACATAATTAATTCTTTCAGTTGGGTTAAAAAAAAATGAGAATGGTCAATTTCAAATCAATAAGAGAAATGAAACAATCCAAAAATCATCACTTATTTGGTTATATGAATTTTTTTTTTTTTAAATATCCTTCAACTCTAATGCAACCACTAACAGTTAGTCCTTCATGTAGATGAAACTCTTGGTTGATGGCCTGTGCAACAAAATTAGTGTTTCTAATTGTCTCCACCAGTTTCTCAAGCTCCTCATCTTGTGCTGTATGAAGAGAGAAAATCCAAGTATTAGTGAGTGAATTTAGCTGAATTCTGAAATAAAAGTTCAGTGTCTGGATTGAAGGACAAGCCTCTTATGATTTCTCTCTGAAGATCAACAAGCTACGGGAGAGAAAGTCTCTTCAAAATCAATACCGTATTGTTGTGCATATCCCTTTGCGACGAGCCGAGCTTTGTGCTTCTCTAGACTCCCATCCGCCGCAAATTTTGTCTTAAAAATCCACTTCAATCCAATTGCGCTTTTGCCTTCTGGTAAGTCAACCAACTTCCATGTATGATTCTTTTCAATAGCTGCAAGTTCTTCCTTCATTGCTTGCTTCCACTCTTCTTTATTTGTTGCATCTTCATAGCACATTGGATCTGAAACCATTAGAGCAAACTGGCAGGATGCATAAATATCAGCCAATGATCGAATTTTCTGAGGGGGGGCGACTCGTCTGATAGTTTACCATGGCTGGAAGAGGATTGGTGACTTTGCGGTGTTGATGGAGCACTTGTATTTTCTTCAACCAACTGTGCACCATCTGAATTTTCTTCTACCATCTGTGCACCATCATTCGCCGATTCTCCATCCACCAAAGAAACCTGCTCTTCGTTATTATGCCAATCCCAACTTGCATTCTCAATAAATACTACATCCCGTCTTTTGAGAATTTTGCCGTTAAGAGGGTTTAATAATCTGTATGCTTTGGATTGAGTACAATGTCGAATAAAAATGCATTTTTCAGATTTTCCATCAAGTTTTTGACGTGTTTGAGAAGGTACCAAAGCATAAGATACACAACCAAAAACTCTTAAATGACTTACAATAGGTTTTTTGCCGCACCAAGCTTCAAATGGAGTCATATTCATAACAGCACTCGTTTGAGAGATATTTAGCAAGTAGACGGATGTAAAGATAGATTCAGCCCAAAATTGATTTGGAAGCCCTTTTTCTTATAACATGCTTCTCGCCATCTCCACCACAGTCCGGTTCTTCCTCTCGACAACTCCATTTTGCTCCGGAGTGTAAGGTGATGTCAACTTTCTATGGATGCCATTTTCTTCACAAAATAACCTAAACTCTTTGGATAATAATTCTCCGCCTCTATCTCTGCGAAGAGCTTTGATGCACATGTCAATTTGCTTTTCTACTTTCGCCTTGAAGTGTCTAAACTTTTCAAAAGTTTCTGATTTGTTTTCCAAAAAATATACCCAACTCATACGGCTATAATCATCAGTAAAAAGTAAGAAATAAAAACTCCCACCGAGAGACTTCGTTTGCATTGGCCCGCATAAATCAACATGAATTAGTTCAAGACACTTAGAGGCTCTCCAAGATTTTCCAATTGGAAAAGACTTCTGGGTTTGTTTTCCATAAACGCACCCTTCACAAAAATCAATATCACGAATTTTTGGAAGTCCAAGAACCATACCTCGTTGGTTTAATAATGATAACCCTTTGATATTGAGATGTCCGTATCTCAGATGTCAAAGCTTTGAGTTTTTCTTTTCTGCAGCAGCAAGAACAAAATTTCCCATATTCGAAACTTCCAACGGAAACATTTTGCTTTGTGTCATCTTCACGTTTTCCATAACTTGACCTATTTGCTTCTCTTTGATCATACAGGTATCAACATCAAATAAGATAGAATATCCATTATCCATTAGTTGCCCAACACTCAACAAATTATATCCAAGATCGGGCACAAATTGAACATTAGTAAGAATACTTTTACCATGGCTAGTTTCAATACCCACCGTACCTTTGCCTTCTACTTGTAGCTCCTTCCCATTTCCGAGCTCCACCTTCAATTTTTCTGCCTCATTAAGCTCCTTGAATATAGGCTTTAATCCTGTCATGTGATTCGAACAACCACTATCTACTAACCACACATCTGCTGCCTTCCGATCACTTGATACATGGGCCATGAAAAGCTTACTCTCGCCCGCTCTTACATTCTCTGATGCTTCATTATCTGCTGCGAAGTTGGCTCGTTGATTTTTATGCCAACAATCTGCCTTTATGTGACCATATTTTTTGCAATGGTGGCATTGAATTCTAGCCTTGTTGCTTTCTCCAAAATGTCTGCTTTCTTCATTTCTGGTGCTTATTTTTTCAAAACCACGACCTCGACCACGGTGTCCTCGTCCTCGGGCCAGTGAATGATAACCATCTCCATATTTTAGGGCTGAATCTTTCACCTGAAATGCTTTCTCCTCGTTCCTATCTATTGATCTATTCATTCTAGACTCATGTGCTTGAAGAGAGCCCATTAGTTCATTAAATGAAAAAAGTAGACATATCTTTTGATTCTTCTGTGGCAGCAACTACATGGTCAAATTTTTGAGTTAAGCTACGCAATACCTTCTCAACTATGGTCTGATTGATAATCTTCTCACCATAAGATCGCATTTGGCTGATAGTTATCGTTGCCTGTGACAAAAAAATCAGCAATTGATTCTTCATTCTTCATCATCAAAGTCTCAAACTCACGCCTGAGTGACTGCAATTTCACCACGAGCACTCTTGAATCGCCCTGGAACTCCTTTTGTAAAATTGACCACGCTTCCTTTGATGTTGTTGCAGCAGCAATCCCGGAGAAAATGTTGTCATGAACTGCTTGTTGAATGATTCCTAATGCCTTGGAGTCCTTCTTTCTATTCTCTCGCAACCTGCCTTCGTCGTCGGGATCAACATAGCCTTGTTCCACCAGGTCCCACAAGTCTTGTGATTTGAGTAGAGTCTTCATACGAATGCTCCAAAATTCATATCCTTCTCCTTTGAAAACAGAAATGAGAGGTTGTGCTACAGCCATTGCATTGCTACTCATTTTCCTCTTCTTTATTTTTAGTATTTTCACTCAACTCGCTCTCTCAACCTTGCTCTTGATACCAAAACTATTGGAGAAGATACAAATTTGGGGAGAAAAAATAGAGACAATATATTTTTCATTGACAATAAAACAAACTTCTAATATGCCTTAAATAGGTTCACAATAAAACATGAGGTTTAAAGATAATAAATCCAGATAAATGACCATGACTCCACTACCATACCCACTAACACCATCATTTAACTCACTAAATACCAATAAAAGAAATTGTAACAGCATATGAATTAAAGACACACTCATTTGAATCATTCTCCAATAATTTTTATCTTGAAACAAGATATACGACTTTACCTAGGATGCGACTTATATCTCATATATTTCCACAAGTTAAACTTATACGATGCTCATTGTTGAAGGTAACGACGAGACTTAATCCAAAGCACAAACTTTGTCAACCACCAACTCTGTAAAGGTGTGTTTTCTCTACAAACATATAAAAAGGAAAAATTATTTTATTTTGAGCTTCGAGCTCCAACCGTCAAATGATAGTATGTTTTGTTTTGAACTAAATTTGCCATTGCAAAAAATGTTTGTTTTAGCTATCTGACATCTATGTTGGGAAAATCCCACTTAAAGAAAAGCATTAGCGACATGGGCAGAATGTTAATTGTTTAATGATTGTGTTTTGGTATTAAAATAGATGCCAACGATTAGTGCACTAAGATGCCATCTCGATAAAGCCATTCCCTACTTGATTTGAGCATCAAGACAGGTGTAGGTGGCCACCTCCCGGATCACCTTTACAAACAGATAGTATAACTTGTGAAATGTGTGCACACTCATGATAAAACTATTTTGGTGTCATGAGAGAATTTTTGTTAACAATTAAAACTCCATGAGTGACCATTGAAAGGCATGGCAAACTATTCATCGGTAAAAGTTTTCGGGCACGTGCCACTGGGTATCTTCGTATACTCAGTCCTGTACATTATTTCTAAAATGTGCATGTTGACGATGATGATGATGATGCGAATTTGTTGGCTGAGCTTGAGGAATGTTCTTGTTTGTAATTGTTATAAGAGAAAGTGTGTATCATATGTACATTTCCCTATTAACTTTCGTTGCCAACAAAACTCTCTCATTTGTTTATCAAACATCATAATGCAACTAATTCTACTTACCATGTCACTCAGGGAACTCGATCCCTTCCAAGGAGGCCCACTTGTTTTGCCCGACTTGAGATTTGATGTTGAATGCACTATTTCAGTTATTTCCATGCTATTCTCTCAAAAAAAGTTATTTCCATGCTCAATCTCTCATTTTATGATTTATGTTGTCATCCTACGTGAAAACTGTTGTGCACCCGATATGCCTGAAAATAAATCTTCTTCATATAAAAATTGGAGCGTTGATAACAAACTTCTTCGGAAAAGCTTTAAAGAAAAAAAAACTGAAACCACATCGTGAATAGTGCATCGGAGAAAACCCCGAGCCACTCTTTGCGAATAGGAAGAAAAGGCATCCTCAACTGGTGGTGACTGAGTGAGTTAGAGGAGGTACATGGGGAAAAACAACAGCTGCCGGTAAAATGCAGTTGGCATATCTCCAGTAGTTACTGCAAAATGATATTATATTTCTTCCCCAACATTTAGAGTTTGCTGCTTAAATTCACAATTTTGTTTACTTAACCGAGCGATAGAGAGTAAGAATTTTAAGTATTTATGCAAATAATCCAATTTGTAAAACAATATTTTTTTCTTCATTAATAATGCCATTTTTTTGTTTTAATAAAATGGTATATAGTTCCACGCCCAAGAAAGATACTAAAAATAAAAAAATTTATAATGATAAAATTAAAGCAGTGAAAAAAAAAACTATGAATACATTTTAGAACATGAATGAAATGATCTGCTTGAGTATATATTATACATTAGTATGGAAGCATAATATAACTAGACATACATTAAATTATTTTAAGTTTTTACATGAATTTGATAAGCACATAAATCACAACAGCCAAGAGAAGAATTCCAGTTACTGATAATAATAGTAACATTAGGCAGGAGCGTTTATTCAGCATCGCAACCCTTCTCCCCGCTCTCTATAATCGTGCAGAAATTAAAAATCAGCATTAACTCGCTGATATTATTTTATGAAACCAAGCTCACATATCTGAAAATATTCAAACATTATAAGATAACAAAAATTTATTATAACAATGCGAATTTTCAAATTAGATCATAAGATGACCCAACAAAATGAAGCTGGGTAAATATTTCTAAAAGCATCCTATTTTAAAGTCTAAATCATCCCGACAAAGCATCAAAATAGTAGACAAAATAAATATTTATATTTTTAGAATATGCAGTTTTCGGAGCTAGTATGGTCGTCAAACCCGAGTTTTACATAATTTCATGTAGACATGGCCACGGTTTGAGTTGGTTTCGGTTCCCGTTTGGAATGGTTCTTAATCGCTGGTTCTAGTTCTAAAAAAATAGAACCTTAACCATTCGTTACTGTAGCAGTTCCAGTTCCGTTTTGAAATCGAAACCGTCGGTTCTAGTTTAGGCGGTTTTAATTCGGAATCGGTGGTTCGGTCAAAATTGTTTTAAAATTTATTTAAAAAAATCTTGATTGAAGCGTCAGTTCCGGTTCGGAACTACCGGTTCAGGGTGACCTGGCGCGCTTTGATTGACCGATTTAAAATTTCAATTTTTCAAATTATGCCGCCGGTTCAAACAGTTCCGAACACAAACCATTTTTCAATTTTTTCTAATTTGTTTTAATTTAAAATTTTGGCGGTTCAATGGTTCGGAACTGCTGGTTCCGATTCCGGTTTGTCGTTGAACCTAAACCGGTCCGCCCAAAAACGGGTCTGATTCCGAACCGCAGGTGGTGGTTCCGATTTGAAACCATGAACGAGCAGGCCAGTTCGGGCAGTTTTTGTTCCATTTGGCCACCTCTAATTACATGCATGGTCTATAGGGTTTTTACATTCCGTAAGAACTAGAAAAATTAGCACTTCACCTGTAGCCTGGAGTCTGGAATCTCAATATATTTGTAACCTTCAACCTGCACAAACATAATTAATTCCTTCATTTGGGTTAAAAAAGAATGAGAATGATCAATTTCAAATCAATAAGAGAAAAGAAACAATCCAAAAATCATCACTTATTTGGTTATATGATTTTTTTTTCAAAAAAATCCATCAACTCTAATGCAACCACTAACAGTTAGTCCTTCATGTAGATGAAACTCTTGGTTGATGGTCTGTGCAACAAAATTAGTGTTTCTAATTGTCTCCACCAGTTTCTGAAGCTCCTCATCTTCTGCTGCATGAAGAGAGAAAATCCAAGTATTAGTGAGTAAATTTAGCTGAATTCTGAAATAAAAGTTCAGTATCTGGATTGAAGGACAAGCCTCTTATGATTTCTCTCTGAAGATCAACAATTCCAGAGTCATCAAGGCCAGTTGCTTTGCTCATAGCATCATAAACTTCGGTTTTCTCCTCAAGCAAGCTATCTCTATTTGCAGAGGTAGATGCAAAAGACATCTGGTACATTTGGGATCTCAAATCTGCAACCATGTCCTTCCTACAATTCATTTCTTCCTTCGTCCTGAGAGAGATACGCAGACACTAAAAAATTCACAGCCTATTCAAATGCGGCACGTGGATTTAAAATATTATATATTAATTTATTTATATTTTAGGAATTTATTTAAATAAAATTCTTAAATTAAATAAATAGAAAAATGATTTAATTGGTGGATGTTTTTGTCAATTTAGAAGTCGACACGTGTCAAGCTCGCCAATTGTGTGATGCACATGATCACAACTTGAGGGACCAATGAGATCACGCCACCTAAGCTCTAATCTTGCCTATAAGTACAAGGCATAAATGGATGAAATAACAACTTAGAAGTGGAAGAGCTCAAGGTTCCAAGAAGGAATTCTCTTCAAATTCAAGGCGTATCTTCGAAGATTTAAGACATTCTTCGTCAAAACACATATCAAGCCTAGCGTTTGATTTGAAATCAAGACCTTCAGTCCCCGAATAATGTTATCAAGTCATCAATTGAATCTTTGGAGAAGAAAATCGAAAATCAAGTCAAAGAAGATCCAAGATCAACGTATCCAAGAAGAACTCCCTCAAACACGACGTTTGTTTAGAAATAATGTGAAAAGTGAAAATTCTACAAATTAACGTTATAAACTTGAAAATCAAGAACTTTGAAGATCGAAGAGGCCAAATTCTCTTTGAAGACTTCGAAGATCTTTCAACATCAAATTCAAAGTGAAGAACAAGAAGAGAAATAGCGATAGTATCCAGCTTTTATATTTATTCAATTAAATACAAAAAATTGTGATTACAAGATAAAAGCATACTAGTAATCTCAAAGCAAGCAAAGAAATGCATTCTATATATATCATCAAAACCTTGTGGATTGTTTTTACTTGAGCAAGCTGTGCATACCATCAATTTATTCTTTTAATAGCAAATGCAGCTGCTAAACAATGATATATGTTGCATTCTGTTAGATGCTGCATTTAGTTTAGTCCATGCTAGGCAAACATAATCAACCACAACATAACTAGACAACAATATAATTGTGTGAATTTCAATCATGGACAGCACCAGCATTAGAATTTAGAAACTGAGAGGATATAAGTAACATAACTTACAGACACTGCTGTCCAGTATTAGACAGATGAAACTCCAGCCTGGTTCCAAATACGAGAATTTTCCTTTTCAAGGCAAACAAATAGCTCTGTGCAAGCCAACTGTCATCTCGGCTATTTCTTTACCAAGTTTGGCAGCTTCATTATACTCCAATTCCCATGGAACTCCACAAACCGCCATAGCTATATTATATATGATCATTTAAACGAAAAGCCCTTTCTTGTTGCTGAATTCTGAAAGCTTGAGTTTATCCAATACAATTATAATGTCATGTTGTTGTAGACATAGATAGCTTCTATGCTAAACTTAGCCCATCTCCAACTCCACTCAAACCCAAAATATAGTAATTTATCTCTAATCCATAAAAGTATATTCTTTTTTCTATTTTTTATACTTTTCAAATACTACTAATATATTTATCAAATTTAAAATTTGATCATTAAAATTGTTGGGAAATTTGGCTAAGTTTCCTTTCCCCAGTAGCTACTT
>JAPKLW010001732.1:61895-80215 GCA_026898455.1 Plectranthus barbatus
AAAAAAAAAAAAAAAAAGAGCTCCAGGTGTAGTCCCTGATAGCATGCTCAATACTTTCTAATTCCAATCCCCATCTGGAGCAGATGGGATCGAGCACCACATGTTTCTTCATGAGGTTCAAATTTGTCGGCAGGATATTCCTCATGCAGCGCCATAAAAAGAATTTAATCTTCGGAGGGATGTTAAGAGCCTAGATCCATCGCCAGTGATTCGAGTTATTGGTGGACAAAGAAGGCTTCGATGACTCGACATCTTTGAGTTTCTTTCGCCACCCAATAACCCGATTTGACTGAATATGTGCCTTCTTTTGAGAAAATCCACTACAAGCAATCCTCTTGTCCGCTTATGTTTATTGGGTTATTAACAATCCATCTAGCCATTTATGACTCAAAAAGCGAGAGCACTAGTGATCTATTCCAATGAAGTCCTTCATCATCAATGTGATCTCGAGCAAAAATGGTTCCTGCAAAAAAAGAAGAGGGGGTGTAATAGGTCAAGTGAGTGAAGTCCGATAACCATGGATCGTCATGAATCTGGATTTTGTGTTAGGAACGGAGCAGCCGCCGCATCATATTTTTAAGAACATGACGTCCCTATAAACAGCTCCTCCACGCATAGATTGGGTGAACTCCTAATTCAGCATCAAAAAATGACTATTTGGAAAATAGCGCCGTTTAAGACAAGAGGCCAATAGAGAGTCGGGATAATTGAAAATTTCCCATCCTTGTTTGGAAAGCAATGCTCTGTTGAAATATACCAGGTGACGTCCCTATAAACAGCTCCTCCACGCATAGATTGGGTGAACTCCAAATTCAGCATCAAAAAATGACTATCTAGGAAAATAGCGTCGTTTAAGACAAGAGGCCAATAGAGAGTCGGGATAACTGAGAATTTCCCGTCCTTGTTTGGAAAGCAATGCTCTGTTGAAATATACCAGGTGGTAAAAGCCAATACCCCCAAGATCTTTATAGTCACAATATTTATTCCGAGAGCACCAGTGAATCTTCTTCCCTTCGGAGTTTTGACTCCACCAAAACCGTGTGCTAATTTGGTCAAGTCGATTTAGAAAAGAAACTGTAACACCCCAAATCGGGCCTACGTGGCAGTCCCACGTGCAAACAATGCATGCTAAAGGTTTTAATGGTTTTAAAATACTTTGTCATCATTTAATGAATAGCAGAAGCAATTGAGGAGGTGTTCAATTTCGAAAATGTGGAAAAACAATGAATAACATATGATTTCAATAATAACCTCCACGCGGGTCTTACGCCAAGTACGACTTGGAAACAATTACTTAACATGAACCATAAATGGGAACTATGTATGAAGACATAGCCCCTTGAGCCTCGATACCGAATGTCAACCAAATAAATTATGACAACAAGAATCATGCCAAATTAGTACAAGTTGATCATGCCAAAGTAAGTTCAAGCATATAGAAGTAATTCAAGTGTAGGCTTCGAATAGGTTTACAAACCAAATAAACTTCATTTAATCCAATAAACATGTCAAGAACTATTAACAAGCAAATGAAAGGGGAAGGATTGAAACAGTGCAAAATATTACATTAAAAAAAGGTTTCATTCAACCGTCTTCTTCCCACTTTCACCACAATGCCACCGCCATCATCTTGTACTTGCATGTGGGGAAAACACACACACACAGGGGCTGAGTACTCCGCGTAACCAGTGGTCACGGTGTCCTGAAAACAGATACATAAATATATGATGGATTCACAGTATATCACACACATGCATAGCATAAGGGTTTTGTTGAAAAGAACTTATGCATGCACAAAACAATTTCCTCACATTGATGCATCCACTCAATTTATGTGCCATTTACGATCAATCAATCAAATCATACCATAAGGGTACATCGCCCTTTTTTTTCATTTCATACACACGAGAGGGTTACAACTCCTCCCTCCTCCTTATCCTTCCTTATCATATCAAACATGAGGGTTTTATCTCCCCCCTCCACCTTATCCATCCTCAATGCTCGTGGCATTGGTATTTGTCATTAGACACAAAACAAATACAATGATCCATCGACACAAAAACAAAACACTTTTATCATTTCTGAAAATGCTTAACAAACTATTTTAATTTATAGGATAAAGTAGTGCCCACCTTATTCGATGAATGATCGGCTCACTTTGTTCCACTAGTGGATGCCTTATATCTCAATCAACAACACCGAGATTTTCACACTTAATTACTAGGTGTCCAATTCAACTCATACATCATAATCAACTCAAACAATCTATTTAACTCATTTCATTTGATTAGCATGCTTGAGTATACTATACTTAGTCAAATACAAACTTCTTTTATCGATTTCAATCATATGAATTCATCATATATTTTGATTCACATAATGTCATGCATGATAGCATCCTTACATCCCACCAAGTTTCTTGACATAAATCATGCATTATATTTCGTTCACTTAATCAATTTAGCATGCTTGTATAAATGACACTTATTTATTCATTGCTCTTATCAAATTTGCAAAACATGTAATGATGCAACTTTATAAGGCTCAATCACTTCATTTCAAGTATAGACATGCTTAATAGGCACTCAAACCATTTATATCATGTTCAATGATCCTACAATGCCTCATTAGATCATAGATGTGTACTCAAGAAATTAATCCTCATACTTAGAAAATTTGCTTACTTTCAACTTTGCGCAGAGAGCAATCAAAAACCATAACTTCATGCTCATTTATCCTATCATTCTCATACTCTATATTATCATAGTAGACTCATCGAGGTTCATTATCCAATTTACGGATCTCTAAAATGTGTTACGGTTAGGTAGGGGGAGTTTAATCATTTCTAGGGGTCTGGATGTGTGGAAAACAGAAGTCTGTTTTGAAAAACTCACCACGACCTCCATACAAAATATTTTGATCTAAAATTTCACAGAGATACTTCTAAGTAAGTCTAATTTATACATACAAATTTTCAAATACAAATGATGATTACATTCTTCCGCACAACACAAACAAGGCAGACTGCCATAGAATGACACTCGTTTTGTAAATAATTTATCTTTCAAACTACTTAACATTTTTGAGTGAAACCAATTGAGAAATATTCTTAACATCTTAAAGTGTGACATATAAAAAAATCAATCAAATCCAAGTTTGTTTACTATGTCTGAACTGCTCAAACAATTAGTACAGAAATCAAGATTTTTTTAGAAATTGCTCAAGTCTCATGGCTCCTTCCAAAAATGGGTTTAATCAAGTTGTATGCTCCATAAACATTAAGAACAGACCTAGGCATGTTCAATAATCACCACATAATCACATATATACTTAGATCTCTCCATAGATCAAACATTCAATGGCTTAAATATGCTCTAGCACTACCAAACATACACATATATTATGTTGTGAATTGAAGCGATTGCAGACACAAATAACAAACAGAAATATAAAACAATATAAAGAATTATAGTGGTTCGAGCGTAAGCTCTACGTCCACTCTTCAAGCTTCACAGTGATGATTTTATTGTGGTGGAGAGAATACAAAATAATGAACAACCCTAATTGATGGGGAGTAGGGGTATTTATAGGTAGAGATTCCTAGATACATGAAGAAAATGTACTCTGATATGGTAAAGATATTATATATATATCCTAATCTATATAATATAGATTAATACCTATCTAGATCCTAAAAGATATGGCTAAATCTCGCCAAACTAGGAAACTAGATACATCATATCTTTTTCATATCCAGCCGCTCTCGCAGTTCTCTAGTTAGACCTGCTCCGACTTCGAACTGCTTTCATCGACCCACTCATAGACCCATAGTCCTATCGAACCACTCCCACCTGTTTCCGTCGAGCTGCTCCTATCGACCTACAATTGACCCAACCCTGTCGAACTGCAGTTATGTTGATCCAGTCTCATAGACCCACTAGCGAACTCCTTTTTGAGCTAGATATTGAGACTACACTTCAAAAATTCTCCACCTTAGGCTCAATATCACCGCAACTTGGCACATCCTCTTTAGTTCAACCTCAACGGTTTGATCAGTTCCAAGCAGTACTCAAACTTAGTATTGGGAATTGGCTTCGTAATCATATCTGCGGGATTATCGAGGGTATTAACCTTGTGCAACTCTACCTCTCCACCTTCCACCACATCTCTAATAAAATGGAACTTCACATCTATGTGCTTAGTTCTCTCATGATGAACATCATTCTTCGCCAGCTGCAAAGCACCTTGATTATCACAGGAGATCTTCATCTTCCCTTGATCAATCCCCAGTTCATTCATGAATCCGAGCAACCACAAATTTTCCTTAATCGCTTCGGTCAAGGCAATGTACTCCGCCTCTGTCGAAGATAAGGCAACTACCCTCTGTAGACTATCTCTCCAACTAATAGTAGTTCCACACGATGTGAATACAAACCCTGTTAAAGACTTCCTCGTATCCATACACCCTACAAAATCTGAGTCCACAAAACCTTCGACTGGGACCTTAGAACTTGACCCACTATCCTCGAAGACCAGACTCTTCCCAACTGTACCTTGAACATACCTGAGGACCCACTTTAGAGCTACCCAATGCTCTTTCCTACGTTCTGCCATAACTTACTAATCATGCTGAGTGCATAAGCAAGATCCTGCCTCGTGCAGACCATGGCATACATCAACGAACCAGAAATGCTCGCATAAGGAACACCTCTCATGTACCTCCGCTCTTCATCATCGAGTTCTCCTGCAGCACTCAACTTGAAATGAGCTGCTAACGGAGTTAGAACAGGCTTTACATCCTTCATCTCATACTTCTCAAGAACCTTCATCAAGTAACCTTCCTGAGATAAAGTGAGTCTCCTTTGAACTCTATCTCTATTCCTTGAATCCGTCGAGCACAACCGAGATCTTTCATCTTGAACTCCTGAATCAGTGCATTCTTTAGTTCACATATCCCTTGCTTATCTCGACTCACAATCAACATATCATCTACATAAAGTAGTAGATAAATTCGAGTCTCCATATCTTCACCTCGAAAATAAACACATGGATCGTGTTTGCATCGAACAAAATCCTGCTAAATCATGAAATTGTCGAACCACCTATTCCACTGCCTTGGAGACTACTTCAATCCATACAGTGACTTCTTCAGAAGGCACACCTTCTCCCCACTACCAGCTTCCTCGAAGCCCTCGGGTTGAGTCATCAGGATCCTTTCCTCCAGCTCTCCATACAGAAATGCGGTCTTCACATCCAACTGCTCTAACTCCATGTCATACTGAGCAACTAACAACAAGATCAGTCTTATAGACCTTTGTTTCACCACTAGCGCAAACCCCTCACCATAGTCCACACCTTCCTGTTGCGTGAAGCCTCGAGCAACTAGTCTAGCCTTGAATCTAACCCCAGAGATCTCTTGTTTCTTCTTATAGATCCACTTACAGCTAACTATCGATTGCTTGTCCTTTAGCTTGTTCATCAGCACCCAGGTGTTGTTCTTCCTCAAGGAGTCCATCTCTTGCTTCATGGCTTTCATCCATTTGAGCCTCTCTTTACAACTTATGGCCTCGGTATAGCTCTTCGGCTCAGTATCATCGAGCTCTACCTCTTCCGCCATAACGAAAGCATATGTTACTACATCAGCATATCTGAATCTAGTGGAGGTCTAATCTGCCTTCTTTCCTGATCTCTCGTGAGATTATATTCTTGGAGTGTATTAGACCCATTTTGAAGTTCATTTAAACTACTTTGAAGTACATTCAAACCGCTTAGATCCTCCACATCCTCTTGAGATGAACTGCTAGACCCATCGGCCTGCTCCACCTCAATCTCAGCATCTGTTCTACTACCTTCGACCTTGTCGAACTTGTGGACCTTGTCTGACTATTCTTCTAAAGCAGTTCTCTGTTCATCGGCACTCCTCACTAGGTCTCTTACTAGCTCCTCCTTGAACACTACATCCCTGCTAATGATGCACTTCTTCATATCCGGCTAGAGACACCATAACTTGTACCCTTTCACTCCTTCTGGGTACCCAATAAATATGAATTTTAATGCCCTCCTCCCAACCTTATCTCCTTTGATATTCGCATAAGCCAAGCAACCAAAGGCTCTAAGGTTGCTGAAATCCGAATGATGACAAGACCATACTTCTTCCGGTGTCTTGAAACCTAGTGCAATCGAGGGGCACCGGTTGATCAAATAAGCTGCAGTAGTCACTGCTTCTGCCCAGAACAACTTGGGTAACTTCGCACTTAACAACATACACCTCGTTCTTTCCAGCAACGTCTGATTGTATCTCTCTGCCAATCCGTTCTGCTGAGGTGTTTCAGCCACTGTTTGTGTCTTGCAATACCCTGTTTAGAACAATACCACTCGAACTCCTTCGAGAAATATTCAAGGTCGTTATTAGTTCTCAACCTCTTTACCTTCCTTCCAGTCTGATTTTCGATCAGCACCTTCCACTTCTTGAAGGTCTCTAGAGCATCACTCTTGTTCTTCAAGATGTAGACTCACACCTTTCTTGAGTGATCATCAATGAGGCTCATGAAGTACTTCACACCTCCATTCGAACTGGTTCTTGAAGGTCCCCACAGATCTAAGTGGATGTAGTCCAGAGTTCCTCGAGCTCTCTATCGACCTACTCCAAACTTCACCCAGTGAGACTTCCCATAGATGCAGTTCTCACAAAATTCGAGCTCTCTGATTTTGTCCCCGAGCAACAGATATTGCTTCGATAACTCCTATAGCCCCCTCTCACTTACGTGATCGAGTCTCCTGTGCCACAATACTGACTTCTCAATTGTTACAATCGAAGCCACGCCGATCACCATGCTCCCCATCAGAGTGTAAACACCATTCCTTCGAACTCCTTTCATCAAGACCAAGGATCATTTTCATACCTTCAAGGTCCTAGCTTCCATCTTGATCGTGTAATCGAGTTCATCGAGCATCCCCAAAGAAATCAAGTTCTTCTTAAGCTTCAGAACCTTACACCTCGGAGAACTCTTTTTGTATTATCATGCATCTTTATTCTCACCGATCCTATTCCAACCATCTTGCATGGCTTGTTGTTCCCCAATAGAACACTGAAGTTCTCGACCTCCTCTAACCCCTCGAGCCACGCCTTATTTGGTGTCATGTGGAATGCACAACCTGAATCCAAGATCCACTCCCTCTCCGAGCTGTCCTTCGAAATCACAAGTGCCTCTCCAGAGTCATATTCATCATCAGCTAGAGCTACATCCGCTTACTGCTCGAGCTTCTTCGACCTCTCTGGGCACTGTCTTTTAATGTGTCCCTCCTTCTGGCTGAGGAAACACCTCACCTTCGAACTGGTTTTTGACCTAGACCTGGAGTTCCTCCTATTCTTGTTCAAACTCCTCCTTTTAGGTCTCCCTCGAGCTACATGAGCCACTCAAGCCACCAGTCCTTCTCCATGAGAGTTCTCGCGTTCCTCGTTCTTCTCATTCAACTCCCTCGAACTCACCGCAGATTGAACCTCATCCAGGGTCAATGACTCTCTTCCATAAATTAAGGCTTCCTTGAAATTTGAATAGCTCTTTGGCAGCGAACTCAACAACATCAATGCCTGATCCTCATCACCTACCGCCACATCAATATTTGCCAGATTAAGGATCAACTTATTGAACTGGTCGAGTTGCTCATTTATCGGTTTCCCCTCTTGCACCTTAAACGAATATAGAGCTTATTTAAGATAGAGCCGATTCGCCAGGGATTTTTTCATATATAGAGATTCAAGTTTGGTCCATATTTTTGCCGCCGTCTTCTCCTTCGACACCTTTCTCAGCACTGTATCTTCGAGACTCATAATCAGTGCACTGTGCGCCTTTGCTAGTGTATCTTTTTTCTGTTGCTCTGTCATCATGTCGGGTAGCCCAGTCTCTCCCTTTAAGGCATCTTTCAAGCCTTGTTTCACAAACAATGTTTGCATCTTCAACTTCCACAATACGAAATCATTCGATCCCGTGAAGCGCTCCACCTCAAACTTGGTTGAACCCATCGCAATCCTTCCTATCCACGTTTACCGTACCAATTTGTTGTGAATTGAAGTGATTGCAGACATAAATAACAAACACAAATATAAAATGACACAAAGAATTATAGTGGTTTGAGTGTAAGCTCTATGTCCACTCTTCAAGCCTCACACTGATGATTTTATTATGGCGGAGAGAATACAAAATAATGAACAACCCTAATTGATGGGGAGTAGGGGTATTTATAGGTAGAGATTCCTAGATACATAAGGAAAATCTACTCTGATATGGTAAAGATATTATATATATCCTAATCTATATAATATAGATTAATACCTATCTAGATCCTAAAAGATATGGCTAAATCTTGCCAAACTAGGAAACTATATACACCATATCTTTTCCATATCCAGCAGCTCTCGCAGTTCTCCAGTTAGACCTGCTCTGATTTCGAACTGTTTTCATTGACCCACTGTGATAGACCCACAATCTTGTCGAACTACTCCCGTCGACCTGCTTCCGTTGAACTGCTCCTGTCGACCTACAATCGACCGAGCCTTGTCGAACTGCAGTTATGTTGATCCAGTCTCATAGACCCACTAGCGAACTCCTTTTCGAGCTAGATATTGAGACTACACTACAACATATTACACACAAGCATATCTTTGTCAAATCTCAACCAAATGCTATCAAATTCAAAATGGGGCTTCTTGATCTTACATGCAAGCTCACAAACATCTAAATGACACTAAATGGAAGGTAGGAAAGGTGTTACTTGAAGAAGAAAATCTCAGATTTGGCAAGAGTTTGAGAATCGACACTATGGTCCTCTTTTAGCTTTGATTTTTGTAGATCTGAGCTCCTCTCCTTATGTAGCTTCCAAATCTTCAAGCTCCATCCCCGTTCATGAAGGTAGTCGATCCTAATATGTAGCATTTCCAAAAATCCTGGCCCTAAACCGGCCCGCCTGAAGAAGGGCCCGATTCCGGTTTGGGCCCAAAATCGGCGGTTGCGGTTCGGGCACGGTTCCGGATCGAACCGCAGGTTCAGACCATTTTTTTTTCTTTTTTTAATTTTTAAAATAAGTAGTCAAAGAGGTTCGAACCACAGACCTAGAGGAGGTAAAGAAAGCAACAAACCGCTAGACTACAATTCATTTATTGATATAGTTTCTAAAATAAATATATATGAATGTATTATGTATATAAATATGAAATATATTATAACTTGTAATATAAAATGATGTTTTAATATATATGTATAATATTTTAGATAAAAAATTATTAAATAATAAGATAGTTTTATTTTATCATCTATAAAAATGAATTGCGATATATTATTCAAGTAATTATAATTAAAAAAATTTCATGTTATAATTTACTTATCATTAAAAACTTTAAATAACATTTAAATTAAAATAATAAATTTAAATTATTGTTTATTATCTACTTAATAGTTTTGAATCTCTCTTAATTGTACAAATAACGCTAAATAGAGTTGAGTATGATATGCATTACTCCAAGACATATATGTTAGTTTTTAACATCATTCATTGAACTCCAATGCATATACTATCATTATTATAATATAACTTTTGATTTAAATTAGCATGTATGAAAATCTCTTTAATTCATTGTGTATTCATTTTAGTTTTTTTTAGTACAAACTTTGTATTAAATTGTATACTTGTAAACTAAATAACATTCTTACAAGTTAGTATAAATAAATATGATATGTATCCATTAATCTAAAATTTAATATTAAAGTTAGTAGCAATGTTTTAAGTTTATACTTATTATCAATCAATATATTGTAATGTGGGATATATTATAACTTATAAGATGCAATAAGATTTTAAGAATCAATTTCGTTGATTTGAAATAATATTTGTAGTAAATATGAAGATTTTAGATTTAATAGTATGTTGTTCATTATTCACATGATAGTCTTGAAACTCTTTTAACTCATAAATAACACTAATTTTAATTTTTAGAATAGATTGATAAATTAATTATATTTGGCAATTATATATCATATTTAAGGATGTTATTGTTTAATTCTATTTAAGAAAATGTTGAAAAATAAACATTACATATAATAATCACATATTTGTTGGGTTTTATATATTTAAAACTATAATTTTTTTAATAATTGTGTTGTAGTTCAGTGGATAAGTATTCAGGAGTATGTTATGAGGTCTAGTGTTCAATTATTCTCCATCACAATATGTTTTATAATATTTTTAAAAATTAAAACAAAATAAAAAATGGTGGAAACGGCGGTTCCACGGCTGAAAATCTTGAACCAGAATCGGCCCTTGTAAAAAGGGGTCCAGTTTCAGTTTCGAACCGTTGGCCACGGTTCCAGCCTGTTCAACCAGTTCCGGTTAGGTTTGGGCATGTCTACTAATATGTCTTGAATGATAGGGCTTTTGGTACCAATAGATAGAGAAGGTTGAGAAGGTAAGAATTATGTAAAAATATGGGTGATTTGGGTGGGTTTTGGGTGATTTAAGGGGCTGAAATGGTGGTTGTCCCCTTGGAGCTTCAATGGGTTGAAGTGGTGTGGGGAGAGAGAGGGTGGAGTGTAAAAATGAATTTGCATACATTTTCCCCATGCATTCTCATGATTATGTTCCACATGCTTCTTTACCCATTTGTCCTTCAATGATTTAATTTGTCTAGCATAAAGTTTCTTCTAGATTGCCTATTTAGGTAAATTACCCTTTCACACAATTTATTTAATTTATAGGAATTTATTTAACATGGAGAACTAACCTTATATTAAGGTTTGGAAATAATAACAACCATCTACCTTATAATAGGGCCCAAAAATCAAGTAGAAAAATTTAGGAAATAAATTTCGGAATTCACCTCAGAATTATTCTAAAATAATATTCATCTCAAATTTAAAATACGCGATTTGGCCTAGGTATAATCCCATGAAATTAGTTAATAACCATAAGCTAGGAAATTGGGTCTTTATCTCACATACATATATTTCTAGTGGACTTATTTGGGCTCCAAAGAATTAATTCGAGATTGGGCTCAAAATGCATTTGAATTTACCAAGCCCAAGTTTACATTACTACATCATAGCTGGATCAAATAATTCCCTAGCCCAATAAATGTACGGATTGAAAGTTAATAGGGAGATGGGCTTCGATTCGTTTCGACTAAATCTTGTTGTCATACGTGATTTAATAATTACCAAAATAGTCTGAGCTGTCGAAGTTGAAATAATAACAAAAGGTTAAAAATTTTCGGGGTGTTACAGAAACAAACAACATAAAATAACTTATGATGTAGGATGGGATAGCTTGTACCACAGTTTTGATCAGTAGCATTCAACAAGCCTATGAGAGATATTTTGATTTCCAATTCTTCACCTTTTTAGAACTCGATCTTCAATGTTCTCGATGATTTCTTTTTTGGATCTCCTAATGGATGCTGGTAGTCCAAGATACTTGGTATGCTTTGGAACAACATTCACACCATAGAGAGCTCCCAATCTGGAGGCCAAAGTTTCACATACACAACTGCTGAATGTCACCTCAGATTTTTCAAAATTAATTTCTAGTCTGAGGCTATAAAGTAAAGGTCAATGATTTTCTTAACTGTCACGATTTCCGCCTCAGAAGCTCGCCCAAAGATCAAGCTATCATCAACAAAAATAGGTATGTGGTGAATGGTGCACCATGGCAGACTTTGGTTCTATAAAGTAGAGTGTTGCGTTCGGCTTTATATATAAGCAAGAAAGGCTTCGACACAAAAAAAAAGAGGTAAGAGGAAAGGGGGTCACCCTGGCGATGGCCTTGAGAAGGAGTGAAGGGATTGGAAGGGTCTCAATTAATAAGGACAAAATAAGTAACAGTGGAAATGCATCCTATGATCGTGCTGACAAAACTGGTACCAAACCCAAATTAAGTTTAACATTCTCAAGAAAATTCCATTCAACTCTTTCATAAGCCTTTGACATGTCAAGTTTGAGGGTGAAGCTGGGAAATTTTTTAGATGGGCGGGTTCTCATAGTATGGAAAAGCTCGAAGGCAAGGTGTGCATTATTCATGATTAGTTGTCCTGGGACAAAAGCGAATTGAGCTTGGCTGATGAGAAGAGGGAGAAAAAGTTTGTGGTGATTCGTAAGGCATTTAGTGAGAATTTGGAGGACAACATTACAGGAACTAATTGGGTAAAAGTCAATGGGGAGAGTCGGAGCTTTTGTTTTTGGTATTCAATGATTTGGGAGAGGCACCATTATTAAGAATATTGAGAACAGTGGATAAAAGATCGACTTTAATGATGTCCCAGAACTCCACATAAACAAATGTCGGAAGACCATCGGGTCCAGGGGCTTTGAGTGGGAGCATTTACTTGATAGCAAGAGGGACCTGTCACTCTTGGTTGGATGGCATCAAGGACTTCCTCCATTATTCCACATTCTTCACTGCGGAAAATGCCTTCGAAATAATTAACAAATTGAGTTGTCACTTCTTTTTTCTCTGTAAGCCACTGATCATAAGAGTCTGCAATGCCTGAAATATGATTGCGCCATTGTCTTCCTGTAGTTGTGCGGTGAAAGAAGTTGGTTATTTTTATCACCCTTGGTTAGTTAACACACTCTTGATCTTTGTTTCCTCATGGTCTCTTCTTTTAGCATAAGACTCTTAAGCTCATTTTCAACTACTCGAATGCGATTAAGGTTGTCAGGAGTTGCTTCTATAGTTTGAAGTGTCTCCAAAGTGAGATGTAACTTGTCAATTTGCTTGCCCACATGACCAAACTCAAGACGTTCCCACTCTCTAAGAGAATTCCTAGTATTAGAGGCGAACATGGCAAGAGTGGAAGATCGTTGGCAGTGTAGGAATTGAGTCTACAATAGGCGATGTGAATCGCCATTTATTTCTTGACCCCAGATTCGTTTTATGGATATCAAAATAAATGCTATGACAAAAAGTAAATGCCCTATGCATGCTCCTATGTAATTTAATGTGTAGATTCAAAGGAATACCTCAACTCCTGTAGATTAAATAACAGCAGTAGAAAGTTGATGATGTTCCTACAGATCTGATCTTCTGATCTGTTCCCTTGCTCGATCCAGAAATCTGGTGAGGATACGCTACCGGATTGAAACCGCACTGGAGGAACTTGTTTTCTCCTTTCCCTCCTATTGCAGTAGCCACCCACTCTCTCACTCTCTTAGGGTTTCTGATTTGAAACTTCTAACTTATGTGGGAAGTGATAGAACTGATCTATTTATATAGATCTGGAGAATGGACTGTTAGGGTTTAATAAACCCTAATGGGCTCTGAGCATTATCAGGCCAGACCAGGGATCAAATGCAAATAATAAAGTGAGTCCCCTATTAATTAATTCCATGTTCAACCTAGAACATAATTAATTAATAAACATTAATTCATGCCACCAGAGAATTAATGTTAGCCTACCCCTTTATTAACACGTTATTAGGAACGGGTTGCATTGGTTTGGTTAATTCCCATATTTAAGGTTTCAGAAATTCATTAATTAATTCTGCATATGACAATTAGCTGCGATTAATTAATCTCTTATTATTCCTGAGTAATACCATTCAACCCTTATCACTTATGCTTGAATCAATGATTCAGTCTGCAGGACTTAGCATAACGAACCTCGCGAGCTTCCCAGGGAATGTCACCATCCTGAATCGGATATGGTTATCTAAATTCAGCCTAAGGAAACCCCACACAAACTACCATCACCCAAGATGCAGATATACGAGTACATGTAAGACTCTTTACCATAGCAAGTCAAAATGACACTCAACCCATGTGCGCCCCTCAGCTTTCAATGGACTTTAGATCCGACCAAGTTACCGAGATCTTTACTCATTCATATATTAAGTAGAATGATTCATCTCACTGTTGATCCTATCAATACATTGAGATGTACCGGTCACACAAAGCAGTCAAGATAAACCACTTATGGACTTGTGTGCCGCAGCCTAAATCGACAGCCAAACAAGAAATTGTCTCAGCTGTAATAACTGTTTATATCTCACTAGGTCGAACGATCTATACGATCTTTTGTGATCTCTTACACATCGTATGATCTCCCTATCGACGAGATAACTGGATGTGTTTGTTCGCATCGTATGATTGTTAATTCAGACATGAGTTGTTTATTGCAAGTCATTAATGATTAGTATATCAAGGGTGATTCTAAATGCAGCCATCTTTTTACTCCTCACAACCCCTTTACAAAAAATATAATATAAACTTTCAGTTTTATCCTTTGTAATTTAAAATTTAAAAATCTATATCTATATATATATTAAAGTAAGGCCGGATACATTATATGAAAACTTTAGTTGTATTAATTATTTATTAGTTGAACTAAAAGTTCATTAACTCATAAGTGAAACTTTCCATAATTACATACAAGTTTCAAATTAAGTTATGATGTTTTTGGTAATAATTGATATTTATGATTTACTTTATCAATCATATATTAAAATTTGATTATTTTTGTACATTAAGGAAATAACTATATACACAATTAAGTAAATAATTGAATTTATAAGAAAATACAATTAATATTAAGATTTTTATCACATAAATGCATAAATATGCATATTTAATATTTATATATTTAATCTTACAAATATTTAATGGTAGAGTATTTTATTTAATTATCAAATAAATGTATAAATATATTGTAATAGATATCTTCAAATCTTTTAATTCTTTTTTTTTTCAATGTTATGTTCAGATTGTTTTTTCATTTTATTATATTCAATTAAATGTGTGTCAAATGTAATAAAAATCAATTAAAAGATTATATTTAATCAATTAAAGAAACAATGTATTTATTAAATAAGGAAGCAAATATTTTTTTTTCAATCAAATAAGTTACCAAAATTAATTATAAAAAAATAAAGAAACAAATATATGTAGTTAATAATGGACGAAAAATTATGATATTATATAAACTATGGAAAGAAATAATTGATAGCAATCAATAGATATATTGTGCTTATTTTAATTGATTAATTAACATTAAATAATATCATTAGTTGTGTATAAACACTAGATATATTGGATCTTACAACCCATAATTTTTTAGGTTTATGTCACATTGATGAATAATCATGAGAGGAAAAATAGGGAAATTGATGTATGTGCATAATTTATTATTTTATTCAGCAGTTTATTCTTATGATTTTTTATTTCATTTTTTCTTCATCAATTTAGTTTTGTTGTGTTTTATGTGATGAAATATCATTTTATTATTCTTTATTATGCTAATTTTATTGTAATGAAATATATTATTAATTGTCTTTTGCTATTTTATTCATTTGATGATGATATTGATGTAAACCCCAGTTTCTTCTGTGTTAATAAATAATTGTTTTTTCTTTTACTACTTTTAATCTCAATATTATTATTATTTGGTGTTTGTTCACAATTATCTTTTTTTATCGTTTTCATTCACTATTATGTCTATTTTAGTTGATTGTTTTGTCGTTCATAATCTTACTATGTTTTTTTTCATAATTTATTTACTATATATATTTTTACTAAATTGAAATTGTCACGCCCCGATTTATAAACAAGACTTAAATAAGAGAATTGAGGCACATCGGGAACGAGACTTGCACTT
This sequence comes from Plectranthus barbatus, assembly GCA_026898455.1. Taxonomy (NCBI): domain Eukaryota; kingdom Viridiplantae; phylum Streptophyta; class Magnoliopsida; order Lamiales; family Lamiaceae; genus Plectranthus; species Plectranthus barbatus. The sequence continues at coordinate 77,533 of JAPKLW010001732.1, forward strand.
GGGATATCAATTAATAAGAAGAATTCAAGCAAATAAGAAAGAAATCATCACACTTATCCCAAGTTAAGCAAAAGATAGTAAAGGGGTGCCTCCTCAAGAAGGGATCGTAGCTTCTTGAGTAAATCAAATATCAGAGTTTATAGTATGTTATCAAAAGGCTAACAAAAGATGAAGAGTTTTAGCAGCGGAAAGTTATCAATAAAGTATGTATATGAAGATACACACTTCAGCATCTAACTATTGCAAAAAGAATCTTCAACTCCACTTCGACTGCTGCCTCGTACTCTTGCTCCAAAAGCTTCTTTTAACCTGCGCATTTTAGAAATAATGCGAGGGGCTAAGTACAAATTGTACTTAGTGAACACATGCCCGAAAACATACATACATATAAGTTTGTCATGCCTTTTTAATCGGGTCGCACATGGGGTTTTAAGTTTGAAATCCTCCCATTGCACCAAAACATTTCATGAATGAGCATGCTCCTTTTTACTTTGTTAAACTATCTGCAAATGGTTATGTGACTGGGAGGTGGCCACCTACCACAGTCACGATGCTAGTCCGAGTAGGGCATGACCCCTAGCATGTAAGCATCATAGTGCACTAACCCGAGGTATCTCTTTCACTACCTGAGTACGATCGATAAGACTCGCAATACGCAGAGTCAACATCCACGTTGAATATGTTTGATGTTCTTCTCTGAGTGGGGTTCCCCCACTGAGAGGACAGATAGCAAACACAAAACAGTAGGCAATAACAAAGCAGTTTAAAACAAAACATTTCATTTCATGCTTGATATGCTTCGAAAAGAAAACATCATTTTCATATTTTTAATTTGGCCCACTATATAGGGGTAAAAGAAAGCCCACCTTGAGTAGGTGCGGTTACGTGATTGGTTGTTCTATGAATTGATCTTCTCCTTCCCCTTTCCTATTACATAAGGAATACGAGTAAATTCTCAAGGGATAATAGATTATTTGAAATCTAACTCATTAAATAGTTCTAGACTCTTAATCAATCTTGAATTTCTCAATTTGAGCCATCGGATAAAGACATGTGAGAATGACTTGGCAGTTTAGTTTGACGAACAAGATAGTCAAACGTTACTTCAATAGCTCGTAGTTCAACATCGAGCATTAATTCAAGGAACATGATTAATAATTCAATTTGATTGATCAAAACAAATGACTTCGTCAAGTGACTATGCACTTTCAAGAGTTTAAGATTGAAAGAAGTTTCATTGTGAGTCATCGTACATGGCTTGAGAGTATAAGAACTCATCAAGTTGTTTCAACGAAATAATCGAGGAGATTATTGATCTTAGAAGAAGATCAATTAAGATTTCAAAAGTTAAGGTTTAACAAGTTTGATTTAACAATAAGCTTCAAGGAGGTTTGAGTTACAAGAGTTCGGTCAAGCAATTCAAGTTGATTTGAACTGAATGGATTCTCGAAGAGGTTTTAAGAGATAACATCTCTTCGTCGATTGATACAAGGAATATCAAACGAAATCAATTTGGATTTGAATTAATTGAATGAAGGATTTAGAATTTAAGGAAATGTTATTTGAGTTGATTGGTATGAAGGGTATCGAAAGGTATGAAAGATAAATTGAATCGGTCGAAGAAAGAACAAAATAGGGGAAATTTCACTCTGTCTCGACCGAGATGGAGTGCATCTCGACCGAGATGGATGCATCGACCGAAATGAAGTTCATCTCGACCGATATGAGTATATTGACCGAGATGAGGTGTATCTCGACCGATATGGGCATATCGACCGAGATGAAACACTTATCGACCGAAATGAATGGGAATTGGCCGTTTCGACCGGGATGAAGTCCATCTTGACCGATATAGCCATATCGACCGAGGTGGCCTTCATCTCGCCCAATATAGCCATTTCGACCGAAATGGAGTCTATATCGGCCGAAACAGAGGCTGCATGCCTTCAGGCGGAAATACTTGTTTTTTGCTCAAACGGTTATCCGAGCTCGTCCAATCGATTTCTAACAACACCAAATGGTTTTCTAACAAGTATAACGAGTCTAGACATGATTTAAACCATCAAAATATGTTGGAATTGAGATTTAACCGCAATATTACCATATTGGACAAATATACCAAAAATGCTCCAAAATCAACACAAATCGATTCCTAGGTCGATATATCATCTCTAGGCTCATAATATAACATACTAAACATGCATACGTACTCATAAACTCAATCTCAAGCCTAGATAATGACATTTATAAACTAGGGCATAAACCATAACATGCTTAAATCGATAAAATAGCTAGAGGGAGGTTCGATTTATACCTCTAGGACGCTTATAAGTCCTTGTGAGCTCGATCAACCTTTGATTTCTCTATTTCTCACTTCAAAACAAAAAGGAATAGAAATCTAAGGTTGGAATTGGAAAGGAAACGAAGAGAGGGTTCCGAAAAGGTATAGTTTTACCTTAAAAACTTCTCGACGAAGCTTCGTCGGAGCTCGCCGGAGGTTTGCCGGAATTTATTTGGAGAGAAATATGAGAGAAAGTGAAAGTGAAAATTGTAAAAGAAGCCTTCTATTTATAGAAGGGAGGCGAGGGTAATTTCGGAATTACCGAAAGTTAAAAAGGTTAAAGTGGTTGTCATTAGCTTGTCACATCGGTCACTTTAACATCACCTCACGTCAACTCCACAT